>APFE030836896.1:35427-46499 GCA_000404065.3 Pinus taeda
AACATACCCCCACACTCAATATGTTGCATGTCCTCATGCAACGAAAACTGAATATATTGCATGTCTTCATGCAACCCAAAGACAAAAATCATGTGTTAACCAAGCAATAAAAAAGTATGTTCATCTCAGCTCATGAAATGGATAGAACAAATGAATTCTTCCTCACTTAATGAATATTCAATTTTAGCAATCTTGATGAAGGCATAACAATAAAGTTGTAGCAAAATATGATATAAATGACAACAACCTTCATTAACCAGTTTCCCAAAAACTACTAACCAGCTTTTGTTGAAATGTGGCAAGTAAATTTATAATATATGAATGCCTTTATGATCCAAAAATCAGATCGTTGTGATGCACGGATCATGAGATATAAACAAAATGGTTGTAGGTGAGAGTGCATGATTTCCGAAATTTTATGAACCAATTTAACTTGAAATGATCTACGTATGTGTATTTTAATAGTATGTCTGTGTTTCCTAGAGATCACAAGAATTGAGTTCATAGTTTTAAAAATATTATGGAAATCAATTTCTACACTGAAATTGTATCACTGAAATTTCATGCCTTAAATGAGAAAGAAAATAGAAAACATCCATCATGCGTAGCAATTCCTCGCCCTCTTTGAAAAATTAGCATGCCCTCATGCGATGCTAGAAAACAAAGAGAGGTGGTTGCTACTATCTGTTGAATTCTATGCTTGGTGTAAAACAACATGGAATAAGGGAGGTGTTGAGAATGAATAAGAATATAAATGGATGATAAAGAATATGAATGACATGGTCATAAAAAAGAAATAAATGAAAGTGACACTCCCCCAAACCGAAAGATGATATGCCGCTGAAAAATGGGAAGTGGTAAAAACTATGAAATGAAGGATGAAAAATAATGCTCAAAATGGATTTTCATGAAATTCCCCTAAATTCGTAATAAATAAGAAAATTATGCTATTTTACCTCAAGTTTGACCTCCAAAAGAAAAATGTGGAATGACATATATGTATTGATGGTTGTTGAAGCTGATGTAGGCAAAGTTGGTGCTGAAAGTGAGGCAAAAGGTGGAATCCAGGTAACCACAAGCACATAATGTCTGAAGTATTGTTCATGTTCGCAAGTTGCTTGAGCCTCTTCTGTGAAGTACAATAGTGTGGTCATGCTACGAATAGAATTCTGCCCATACTTGTTGTATTCCTGTAAACAAAACACTATTTTGCATACAATGTTCTTGAATCCATAGTGTTAGTTTTGAATAGCAACAAATAAGATGCATGCAAAAATTTCAATTAGGAAAACTTATGTATACATGCAATACTAATATGTTGTCAAATCAACAAGGTATGGCAAAGTGCAGTAATCATATCGCAGGCAATCCCATAATGCATACATTCCCCCCTCCAATTGGAAAATGGGTTCCATAACCATAAAGCATATGAAAGGGGTGGTGCTTACGGAAAGGCAATGGAATGAACAATATATCAGTAAATGAAGCAGAGTACACTTATCATTGATAGGACGGTGAAAGTTATGGTTATATTGAGAGAAAAGTGTGTAAAGATAGTTATGAATAAGAGATAGGATGCTTTGGATTGATGATAGTTTATGAAAAACGAAAAAGGACAACAATATGCTAAAAAGATGCTTTGCTGACGGTATTCTAGCTGAAAATGATGTGATTGATCATAAAACAATTTCTCACGCATAAAGGTTCAAAACAGGGAAAAAGTTAAGGAAATAACTTCTCTGATAAAAAGAAAATAAGAAAAGGGTATTATAATAATAATTGATGAAAAGATATAACTTCAATACCATAAGCAGAGCCGCTACTACCAGCAGGCATCCATAGCCTCAGCATGGTTGCTTTTTAACCCATATGAGCCAGAATCCTCAATTTATACTAGAGAGTTTCAGTGTTGTTCTACAGAAGAGATCAGTGTGCTGACATGGTAACCAGATAACCACACTCCCATTCACTAGGATGTAGCCAAAGTGATCAGGTCGGCTCGTGATGAGACCTCCTGTTCCAAGGATAATTTGGCTATCCAATGGATCATAACCCTGGTGTGGTGGCCATAATGGGAATGTCACTTTGTTACAGCCTTATGAACATGGTAGGCTGGCTCGTAATGAGACCCCCTATCCTCTATCTGCGAACAAAATTTTGTTGTTATTACACATTTTTATGATAAAAATAGGGAGGCTCAATACTCCTTAAGAGTAGGGATGGTGGAAGAAGTTGAACATGTCAATAGAAAAACATACCCATAATCTCATTTATTATTGATAGAGAAGATTATAACCAGGAAGGGTGGAACTAGCATGGTATTAAGATAATCAATCAGTATCATGTACAGTAGAAAACAATGCAGTAAAGTAGTATATAAATAATTGTGTTCTTTTGAAAATAAACTATCATCAAGGAGCGTGTTAAAGATCATAATGTAAATGATATTAACTTGCTTCAATAGAATCCATAATTCTTGTCCTCATAAAAATAGTGTACTTCATACCATAAAAGGGAATCAATAAAATGTGGTTGAGATGAACTAGGAATAATCCCACAAGAGAAAGGAAGGGTTTCTCTCGAAAATACTTCCAAAGTGTTGCTTTTTTGAAGGAACAACAAAAACACTCAAAAAGAAAGTGGTGTTCTGTGTAGGGAACATCAAAGAAAATTCATACCAAAAAACAAAAATACACACAAAAAATGTGAAAATGCAAATGTAGTTCCTTTGGAAAAAAAGAACAACAAAAACTAAAAGTGTCGTTCCTTTAGAAAAGGAAAAAAATGCAAGTGCCATTCCATTTAGAAAAAGGAACAGAAAAATGTGAAAGTGCAAAAGTGCAAAAGTGTTGTTCCATTTCGAAAAGGAACAACAGCTGTTCCATTTCGAAAAGGAACAACAACTGTTCCATTTCGAAAAGGAACAACAAAATGTGAAAGTGCAGAAGTGCTGTTTCATTTCAAAAAGGAACAGAAAAATGTGAAAATGCATAAGTGCTGTTCCATTTCGAAAAAGAACAGCAAAACATGAAAGTGCAGAAGTGTTGTTCCATTTCAAAAAGGAACAGCAAAATGTGAAAGTGCAAAAGTGTTGTTCCATTTCAAAAAGGAACAACAGCTGTTCCATTTCGAAAAGGAACAACAAAATGTGAAAGTGAAAAAGTGCTGTTCCATTTCAAAAATGAACAACAAAACGTGAAAATGCATAAGTGCTGTTCCATTTCGAAAAGGAACAACAAAACGTGAAAGTGCAGAAGTGTTGTTCCATTTCGAAAAGGAACAGCAAAATGAACAGTGAAAAAGGAACAACAAAATGAATGGCTGAACCAAAAAGTGCTATTCCTTTGGAAAATAAATAGAAAAACGAAAATGATGTCCCTTTGAAAAAGGAACAGCAGGAACAACAAAAATGCACACAAATGTTGTCCCTTCAGAAAAGGAACAGCAAAATGCACAATCATAAAATGCAAGCACACAAAGAATGAATTAGTTGTTCACTGCATTCATGCTGAGGATGAGTTACACTTTTAAATGAAGCAACACCTGAAACACAAAATATAAGCGAAATTAGAAAAGAAACAACAAAAAACAGTATATAAATAAATAAATTGAGTTACAAGAGCTATGATGCTATGTCAAAAAAATGATCTATTCGAAAAATATTTTGGCAACAAAGACATGACAGGAATCTTCAAATGGAAATCGATTCTTCATTTCCTCTATTATGAATCCGTTAGGTAATGAGTTGGATAAAATTCCTTTGTTTCATTAAAATTTCTTTCAAAAATCACTCGTCCATAAATTGACCTTCTTTTTCTCGTAGGACCTGCAAAAACGAGTATCTACCTGTAATAAAACATTAAATCATGGAGAAAGAGAGGTGATTGGGCTCCCTTAATCCAAGAATTATGAAAAAAAACTAACAAGTAGTTACTCTGTAGAACAAATCCACGGAGAAAATAACAAAGTAAAATTTATTTGTCACCTGCGGGAGAGCTGTGGCCAATCTTGCTAAGCTGCAGTGTTTTAATCACAACCTCTTTGTTTTTCATAAAAATTGAGTGCTTCCAAAGCCAAATGAGAGATAATTCAAATTTTTATCTCTAGTAGCAACAGGTTTTAAAAATTCCATGATATGATATGTCAATTGTAGTTAGAACAACCTGCATAACATAGTCATTTTCGATTACCCGGCTTAGACCAACAGTTGACATTTCAAACATAACTTTTTCGTTTGATGTCGGATTCAAGTGATTCAAATTGGAAATGAAATTATATTCATTTATTTAATTCCAGTAGAAACAAGTTTTGAAGAGAAGAAGAATTGATGGGTAAAATACTGTAAGGAACAACCGGAAAGACATAGTTTCAAGGGTGCTGATTTACGATAGACAGTTAGTATTTTGATCATAACTTCCCCATACGATATTGAAAATAATTGATTCCAATTTTATATTAAGCTAGATTCATATGAGAATCTACCATAGAAACAGGTTTTAAAAATTCATTCATTTAGGCCTCCAAAAATGGATTTTCCAAACTCTGTTCCTGAGTTGCCCACTAGACACCCTGTCAATGTTGTGTTTCTAACTTTTTCGTTTCAAATCCAAATTGAATGATTAAAATTGGGTTAGAAATTAGACATCAAGGGATACATAGGATAGAAACAGGTTTTAAAAATTAATTCATTTAGGCCTTCAAAAACGGACTGTCTCAACTCAGTTTGTGGGCTTCCCACTAGACACCCTGTCAATGTTGTGTTTCTAACTTTTTCGTTTCAAATCCAAATTGAGTAATTAAAATTAGGTTAGAAAGTAGACATAAAGGGATACCTAGGATAGAAACATGTTTTAAAAATATTCACTTTTGGTCCCTCAAAACATGACTGTCCCGACTGTTTTTCCGGAAATTCCATCAAGCCCGCAAGCCAAAAAAATGATATTCAAGCATTTTTTCATATTGGTGATAAAAATGAATATAAGTGTTTGTAGAACTATTATTTCCATTATAATTCATCTACATACACAAATGAATTAAAAAAATTTATCACCAACGTTAATTTTCAAAGCATGTTGCAACAAAAAACAACTAGGTTTACATGGAAAAACAAAATGCATTTATTTATTCCCTTATTTATTTTATTTTCTACACTAACCTATTTTGATTGAAAAATGAATGTGGCTACGTATATGAGTACTTCTAGTGGAGCCATTTTCTAAATAAGGCTCCATGTATGCACATACCCAAATTTGAAAAATGCATCTTAATAAATATTACGGTATGAGAAGCCAACTTCCCTTGAAAAAATGGTATCAAAAATTGTTGAAGCATAGAGTGATGTTGCAAGCAAATGATGGAGTGAAACCAATCTTCAATATATTCTTTACTTTTTTTATTTCACATAGCCATCATATCATGAAGTTCTTGATATTTTAAAATAGCTTGTTGATGCATAGTAAAAGAAACCTCATTTTCTTCCATAGCTTCTACAATTTTTGCATTTGAAACATTATGAATCTCATTGTAAGTTTTCTCTAATGGCGCATGTGAGATAGAATGGGTGGGAAGGGTGGGTAAATTTGGCAGTTCAACATTGTAAGCATGTTGTACTGGTTTATTGTGGCAAGGGTGTGGAATTAGTTGAGCAAGGCATTGTGTATGGAATGGAGCATTTTGATGATGTCGTTGATTGGGTTGTGTGAATGAATATGATATGCAAGCAAGATGTTGTGGAAGAGCTGGTGGAGAATATGGAGAATGTTCTTGTGGTACAAGATGAGGGAGAGTAGTCTTGCAATCATAAGGTAAACCATGCCAAGCTTGTAGACAAGATTGGTGGTTATATTGAAATTGACATGGCTTCCCTAACACATTAGTATTCCATAATGGATTATGCAAGTAAGAAAGTGGAGAGGAAGTGTTTTGAACCATACCTGTAGGCCATAATTTCCATGGTTTTGACCTTGTTGCAGCTTCCGCACCTCTTTGATATGCTACTTCCACATTAGATAAGGAAGAACAACCATCTATGGTATGCTCCTTTCGGTCTTGAGTGAAAAACACTTCATCAAATTCTCGATTTTTATGAACCTGCAAAACATCCAATTTTTCATTTAGAGAGCTAATAAAATCAACTTTAAAATTTTCAAATAAAACATTGATTTAAGCTTTATGTCTCCTATTCTTGTAGCAGGTTTGGAAAAGGAAAAACAAACATCTCTAGAATTCTTACCAGCCTTGGAGATTCCTCTTGAATACCTTACGCACAACTCACAAACATCATCATATGATAACTGAAAAACATCACCTTTTCCTATTAGATTTAAGGGTTCTAAAAATTGATCTTTGATTCCTTTAAGAAGGCGTGTTTTTAAGATCTCTTTTTCCAAATGCTTATATTTTGATTTTTGAAGGTTGTATTGAGATCGATCTACATAGTCCTCCAAACTTTCATCTTTCCCTTGTATCATACTAAAAATATCTTCATTGGATTTGCAATAGTTTTGGTACTTCTTCATGAATATGTTCTTCATGTCCTCCCATGATTGGATGCAATTCCCACCTAGGCTCATGAACCATCGGAGTGCTGCTCCTTTTAGAGTAAGAGGAAACACTTTCAATCTTTGATCATTAGTACAATAATCATATCCTCTACAAAGTATTTCAAACTCAAACAAAAATGTATGTGGATGTTCATTTGCTAAACCATGAAAATTTGGTAAAGATGGGGGAATTATGTGCATTTGTGTCACTCCTCCTAGATATTTGATAGGAAATTCAAAAGTAGAAATGTGAGCCATTTCTTACCATAGTATAAGATGTTCTTCATGTGTTTCTTCGAGGCTCCTTCTTCAAATGTTCCTGTCAATCGGTTAGTGAAATGGGTGGTGCTTACATCACCACTTGCGTGAGATCATGTGATTCATTTTAAAAAAATTTCTATTTTCCTAATCATTCACACAAATATTCAAATATCTATTTCTACCCTAGGTTCTTTAACAGTCCTGCTGGAAAGCGGATGGGGGAGCAGGGCTTTTACATGCTCCGTATGCAGGTTCTTACCTTCCGTTTTTAAGATCCAACTCTTCCCTAGCAGGCACTCATCAGATTCACACTACTCTTTAGAAATGGCTACACTCTCCCCGACAACGGCAAAAAAATGTGGAGCGATAAAAAGGGCCTTTTTAACACCTAATTACCTCACATTAATTGTCAACCCAGGGACGACTTTTTATTTCAAGAGTGTACTCAGTCTGAGGCGGCTATTTACTCAAGAGTAATGTTTAGTATTACAGCGTTCAGAAAACACAAGGGTAGACGGATGCTAAACTATGACTAAATTACTTCAAAAGGATAAAATCACACAAGGCAGCTTATCAGTCAAGGGTGCGGAAGCGATAACCCATCCCTCTAGAAACTGATGGAAAGGAAATTAGAGCATGGACCATAGGTCTGGGAGCTAGGCAGCGACTGCTGAGGCTCACTACAGCCTTAGACCTTCTCTCACACCAAAGCAACAAATGCAAGTAAATGGAACAACAGTAAACGGAACAACAGTAAATGAAACAGCAATCAAAAGAACTAAATCTCACGAGTCAAAACCAACTTACTCACACTTTGCTATAACATTCTTCTCTCCTCAAGCAAACTGGATGGAATATACTTTATGGAACAACACTCATTGATGAATTATAAAACAGCAATAATCAACCATATATGCACGCCTCGCATTAATATAGTAATCTGACAATTAAGGGTAATATAACTATGTTTCTACACAGAATAGCATTACTTTCAAATTCCAATAATCGAGGTTTCGAATGAATCAAATGACAGTAATATTCGCACAGACGCTCTGTAACAGAAATAGCTGGTTTGAGATTTAAAAGCATGCGATTAACTCTGAAAAAATTCAATTATACAATGCAGAGTCATTACGCAGATTTCCTGAGAAAAACCATAAATGCATTAATCGTAACAGAGCATAGCATAGCATATGAAAGGTATATCAGATTACCGAGTAATAAAGATAAGAAAACCACGCATAAATCACAATATAATGATACAGCAGCAATTGTAAAGATATGATACACAACAGCAGCAGCGTACTCCACCAGAGGCTGGGCTCTTAGCCGCCAGCGGACGCTGCTGGGTTACTTCAGAAGGAAAAGAGTGAACAGCAACGCCCAAGTTATGTATTAATCATTAAATGGTGAAATCATTACAATAGTTGAAGCTTTGAGACTTACAGCATAAAACAATCCTTCCTTCCTCCTATCCTATCATGAATCCTTGCTTCTGAATCTCTAATTCAAATCATCAATTCTCCATCATTCGAATCCCTAAAGTCATCCTGAAGCCATCCTGAAGCCATCTTGAAGCCATCCCCATCTCTGCTCTTTGTTTTCATTTAAATAGAGAAAGATCAGAGAGCAGTTACAACATAGATAATTACAACATGATTTCTTTTACAAATTTGGGTGGATTCTAACCAGATGATCAACAAGAAAATATATTTCCTTTCATCTCTCAACAAAAGCAAGACGAATTTGGGTTTGCAGCTGAGATTTGGAGGACGGCCGCAACAACAAATCTGAGAAAATCGTGCTCAAAGAACCCTGTGTTTCTCTCTGTACAAGCCGAATTTGGGCAAACGGTTCCTTTAGAAGTTAATTGGGCCCGTTCTGGACAAAACCCATGTTCCGGATTTTCCAGATTCGTCTTCATTTGCTCAGAATCTCAACCGCAAAACTATCACTCCTTAAACCAGCGAATTTCTGAGTTGGCAGATTTAAAAATCAAATCTTCAATCTGGAAGTTACCTTGGAGGCTGAAAATGGTAAATAAGGTTATAACCAACTTAATAGAACTATAATTGATAAAATAATTCATAATCATCAATTTATTAGAAATTAAGGAGAATAAATAATATTCATTCACAAGAGCATAAATAATTTATAAAATGGATTTAAATGATAAATTATAATAAATGACATGATGAAGAATAGTGGAAATGGGCGGGATAAGTGTTCAAAAGTGATAATAATAATGGCATATTAACGGCCCAACAATGATGTTATCGTCTAGTTTTATTTTGAGATGTCTATACTTGATCTCGCAATTGTTGAACACCATATGGACACATGACCCGATGCCATTCCCATCCATAAAAAACAAAGACCTATCCAGACTTCCAAGCGTGATGATATCAAAGTCGAAAACGATAAGCTCAAGCAGGTTGGTTTCACTCACCCCATTTAATACACCACATGGGTGTCCAATCATATTTGTGTTCTTAAGAAACAAGGCACCATTCGTGTCTGCACAAACTTCCATGATCTCAACAAAGCTTGTCCAAATACAATTTCCCCACACCTTTCATTAACCGAATCATTGACGAGTGTGCAGAACATGAGGTCCTTTCCTTTATGGATGGATTCTCAGGGTACAATTAGATTCGTATTGGCTTCGTCAATCAGCTTAAAACCATGTTGAAAATAACAACAAGAAATGATAAAAATAGAATCCAGATATTCCAATTTTAATTTGTCCTTGAATTAAAATTGTGAACTAAAATCGAATTTAGTCTCACTAGCTGCTTGGAAATAATTTATTGGTTCATTATGGATTAATTAGTTGGATAAATTCAAGTTAGAAGTCTTTATGAAGTCATGCAACAGTTATCCCTTAAATTAAGGAGATAAGCCTTAAATTAAGGAGATAAGATTGAGTTATATTTTAGTTTTAATTAGTTAGCTCAGTTTATTGAGTTAAGTCCAGTTAAATTAGTTCCAAACTGTTTGAGGAACTAATTGTGAGTTATCAGTCAGTTGATGCATGCATGCACTCAACCATTTTACTCCAGATAACTGAAGATTCCCTCATCAGAAACTCATGGATGTCTATTCTGAGAAAGACCCAGTTGAGCAAAATGTCAAGGACAGTGTACTATCAGTTGCATGTGTTTTCCTATAAAGGAAACTAATGCATGCAATCAAGGTAAGGTTCCTTGAGGATTGTGCAGTTTTACAGTGTGTAAGAGAAGTGTTCCACTTGGTGAGGTGAGAATCATCGACTAGGAACAGCACAAGGAAATAGGAGCTTGGAGGGCAGAGGAGAAGGCTTGTGAGAAGCCAGGATTCCTGTGAGCATTTGTGAGGATTGCATTGAGAGATGGCTAGCTGTGAGAGCTAAGGATTTGCATAACTCTAATGTATTTCCACCTTGTATGATAATACAAATAGTGGGGTATTTTTCGATGAGGATTTCCCCAAAGTATTTTCATGTGTCTTAGAAGATTGATTCTTCTTCTTCTTGTTATATGTATTCAACTCAATCTTGCTCAATCTTTAAGCTTCTGCAAATTGATAGTAGAAGTATATTATAGTATTTTTCTATAGTTATATTGCATTATCGGGTTAATCTACAGTTAGATTTTCTACATGGTCTTAGAGCGAGATTTGTAGAGAATTTGCAAAATTTCTACAAACCACCTTAACTAGTTCGTGGGGAACCTTTACGTATAGGATCATGTCTTTAAGTTTAAAGAATGTTGGGGCCACTTTTCAGCACGCCATGTCCTATTATTTTCATGACCTGGATCACATTATCCTTGCATATCTAGAAGATCTCACCGCTCGTTCCAAGCTTTGGTCGCAATATCTTAATGATTTGTGTACCATATTCCTCCAATGTTGCAAGTATAACATTCACCTCTATCCCCTTAAGTGTGTCTTTTGTGTCCCTTTCAAACAAATTTTGGGCTTCAATGTGTCCAAATATGGTATCACCCTTGACCCTCTCAAATTTCAAGCCATTCTTGAACTTCCTCCTCCCCGCACCCTTCGCTAGTTACAAAGCCTCCAAGGTAAAGCCAACTTTCTTCGTCGATTTGTCCTTGACTATGCCACCATTTCTCATGGGTTTCATAAACTCCTTCAATCTAAAATTTCATTTATTTTGGATGATCAATCTCAACATTCTTTTGATGCCCTCAAACTTTCTCTCACGTTCTCTCCCTTGATTATCCCACCTAACTTTGAAAGGGACTTCATCTTGTATATTTCCACTTC
>APFE030836904.1:48070-93211 GCA_000404065.3 Pinus taeda
AGGCTGGAATTTTGTATGTTATAGAGAAGTGTTGTTGGTATTCTGGTGTACATTCACAGTGTTGGGTGATCTAGCTTTTCTTGAGGTGAAGAAGGGCTTCTTAGCTGGAGGATGATGCTGGGTCAGAGCACATGGTTGTAATCTTCTTGCTTTTTTTCATCTGAATAAAGCTATTCTTGTTTCCTTCCATATTCTTGTATACTTGTTTATATATGCTTGTATATGGTTAATGCACATTTGATCCTGCATTATTTACGAATTTAGATCCTTGTTTCTTGCATAGTAGTATGTTGTTGTGATTCCACAGGTCGTTTTGAAGCTGAGAAGACAAAGAGGAAGCAAAAAAACTCTATCAAGAAGGGGAGGAAATCGAGCGCAAGACTCAAGTTGGCCCTCTTGGTTCTCCTCTCATCTATTTTCATAAAAGGAATCATAGTAGACTTTGATTGTTTGTTTCTAAGATAACCACCCATCTTAGTGGGAATAGCAGCATTCGAGTGGACACTATTCCCGTGTAGCACTTTGGCTGCCAAAGCAAATAAGGGGAAGAACAAGAAAGCTTCTCATTCTGGTGCGAAAGGCAAGAACCAGGACATGTCCAAGGTAAAGTGCTTTCACTGTCACCAGCACGGACATTATGCCACAAATTGTCCGCAAAAGAAGAAAATAAGCATGTTTTTGGATCTACAGTGGGAGAGGCCTTAGCCTCACAGTTTGAGCTAGATTTTTCACTGATCGCATGCTTGGTATCAAGTGTGATGGGATTGGTATGGTTCTTGGACAGTGGTGCATCTTTTCACATGACAGGAGATCGAGATTTGTTTTCTGATTTGGATGAGAAAGATCTTGGAGTGCACATCGAGATGGGCAATGATGGTAGATACAGTGCAACCAATATCGGTACCATTTCCTTTGAGAGGGAGTCTGATAAACCCTTCGTATTGAAGGAATTGATGCATGTTCCAGGATTGAAGAAGAATCTTATCTTTGTGGCAATGTTAGAAGACAAGGGATATGATGTTGTCTTCAATGAGGGAAAGGCTTTCCTGCGCAGTAAGACAACTGGAGAAACCCAAAATATAGCGGTTCGAGTCAAGAACCTTTATCAATTGCATGTAGATGGCTGCACAGCAATCACATGCAAGGCAGAAGGAGTGGTGAGTTAGGATGATGGCAAGTTGTGGCACCGGAGATTGGGCCACTTTCACCATGGAGCTTTGAAGATACTGCAGCAGATTTCTACTGGGCTTCCTAAAGGCACTCTTGCGCAGTCAGGACAAGGATAGTCGCGCCACGATGATCCTTGAGAGAATTCACACAGATGTGTGTGGACTTTTCTCAATAGCTTCGATAGCAAAGCACAAGTACTATGTGATCTTTGTTGATGATTTCTCTCAAAAGTGTGGGATCTTCTTCATGCAGGAGAAGGGTGAGACATACTCAAAGTTCTGTGAGTTCAAAGCACTGGTTGAGAAGGAATCGGGGAAGAAGGTGAAGGCTCTTAGGAGCGAAACTAGTGGTGAATTCATCTTTGGCGAGTTCAAGGACTTCTGCAGCGCAAAAGGGATTCGAAGAGAGCTCATAACTCCCCATAACCCACAGCAGAACGGGGTTGCTGAGCGGAAGAACAGAACGATCGTGGGTGTTTCACGGGCGATGTTGCATGATCAGGGCCTACCCCTTCACTTGTGAGTGGAGGCATGCAATACTGTAGTATATGTGCAGAACCG
The DNA here is from genome assembly GCA_000404065.3 of Pinus taeda. Taxonomy (NCBI): domain Eukaryota; kingdom Viridiplantae; phylum Streptophyta; class Pinopsida; order Pinales; family Pinaceae; genus Pinus; species Pinus taeda. The sequence goes on from APFE030836904.1 coordinate 49,801, forward strand.
TTGTCCTCACAAGATACTTGGCATGAGTACACCCGAGGAGGCTTATTCTAGTAAGAGGCCTGATATTTCCCATTTGAGGATTTTAGGTTCTCCTGTTTACATGCATGTGATGAAGGATGCCAGGAAGATGTTGGATCTGACCGTAGAGGTTGGGCTATTTATGGGGTACACTGATATGCCAAACAATTATCGTGTGTATTTGCTAGACAGTCGCAAGACTGTTGTGCGACGGGATATCAAATTTCAGGAGGAGAAAGCCATGAAGTGTTCGCTTGAGGGAGCCCACTTGCATGTAGATGAGGAGCTATTACTTCCTAGTGGCTTCAAGATGGTGGATCAGCCACAAGATGAAGTTATGGAGTGGTTAAGAGACCACTCATGCAGCGCCAACCATCAGAGGGCGAAAGCGCACTACAGAAGCTGAGCGACTAGCTCAAGATGCAGAGAAGGTTGTAGGACCACCTACAGCACAGTGCAAACAGAGACAGTCACATGACCGGTACACTGGATACATGGCTCTTGTAAGCAAATGTGTCATGACTGAGCCATCCTCTTTCGAGGAAGCTGTGGAGGATCCCGCATGGGTAGATGCCATGGTGGATGAGTATGATTCGATTGTCAAAAACAGTGCATGGGAGATTGTCCCAAGACCGGAGGGGAAATCAGTGGTGGGTCCGATATGGATCTACAAAGTGAAGCAGGTAGCTGACGGGAGTGTGGAGAAGTACAAGGCAATATTTGTTGCCCGAGGCTTCTCACAGATAGAGGGGATCGATTATGAGGAGACCTTTGCACCTGTCGCAAGGTATTCTTCCATACGGACGATTCTTTCTCTCTCAATGCAGATGGGGTGGCACATCCATCAGATGGATGTGAAGACTGCATTCCTCAACAGATTCATTGAGGAGGAGGTGTACATAGAGCATCCCGAAGGTTTCAAGATCTTCAGCAGCGAGTCGCATGTGTGTAGGTTCAAGAGAGCGTTGTATGGGTTGAAACAAGCACCTCATGCTTGGTACACATGGATAGACAGTTATTTCACCGAACTTGGATTCTCCAAGAGTGAGGCAGATCCTAACCTATACCAGATTGTGGTGGAGGGTAAGTTGATAATCATTGTACTTTTTGTAGATGATTTGATTTTAATGGGAGATGAGCTGTTGATACTTTCATGCAAGGAGGATCTTGCTAGAGAGCTTGAGATGAAGGACTTGGGCCTCCTTCATTATTTCTTGGGATTGGAAATTTGGCAGCGCAGTGATGGACTATTTGTTTCTCAGGGTAAGTATGCCCGGGAGATACTGGAGAAGTCAACATGCATGGCTGCAAGCCTGTTGATACTCCTCTTCCTGGATGTTGGAGGAAGGAGGATGCTACTTCGGTGGAGGTAGTGGATGCCACTGTTTATCGACAGTTGGTGGGGTCGCTTATGTATCTTGTCAATACACAGCCCGATATATGCTATGCTGTTAACCAACTTTCACAAGCTATGGTTAAGCCTACCAAGCTCTTCTGGAAGGCGGGTAAGCATGTATTGTGTTATATCAGAGGCACATCGGGATATGGATTGTGGTACAGACAGGAGGATGAGGTGAAGCTATGTGGCTTCACATATACAGATTGGGCAGGGAGCCCAACGGACAGAAAGAGCACATCTGGAGGGATCTTTAGTATCGGATCGACAAAAGTTTCTTGGTACAACAGGAAGCAGAGATCTGTTGCACTCAATTCCGTGGAGGCCGAGTATATGGCAGCAAGTTTGGCTGCATGCGAGGCTATATGGATGAGTAAGATCCTGGTCGGGTTGTTCGGGTCTCATTTGGACCCTACTGTGATTTACTGTGATAACCAGAGGTGCATTAAAGTCTTGGCTAATCCTATATTTCATGATATATCCAAACACATCGACATCAGGTACCATCATATCAGAGATTGTGTGTAGCAGAGAATCATGTTACTTTCATATATTCCCATGGAGGATTAGGATGTTGATATCTTGACGAAGGCGCTCACTAGGAGCAAATCTGAGTACCACCGAGATAGGATAGGGGTTGCTGATAATCCATATCTTGTTTAGAGGGAGTGTTGAGAATGCAACAAGATGATGGAGCTTAGTGGAAAGAAGTCACCTTCACTAAGTGGGCTCGCAAGCTATTTTTGGTACAAAGTCTATTTTTAGACCTATGGATCATGGTCTATGAGTTGCAGGATGCTATTTGTGGATGATTGGTCAAGTTGGTAAAAATAGATGGACCTCTATTTTAGACATATGGGCGGAGTCTATTTTTAGACTGCTAGGCTAAAAATAGAACAGTCGAATATTATTAGCTCTTAGTATTATTTAGACTATAAACATTATCTTATTCTCTTGGAGCACTTCAGTTTGAGCTATAGATGTGGCACATGCAGCTGCCAGAAGGAAATATGTGGTTCCTATGGGTTAACTTGAGCTATTGCATGGAGGACTTCAGTTAGGACTTCAGTGATTGAGTTATATGGAGTTGGATCAGGAGTTGATGCAGTTGTGTTCAGTTTGACTTAGTTGAACTAGTTGTAGTTAGTATATCTGACAAATAGACTAATGATGAGTGGTGTGAATTAATTACTAATTAATTCACTAATTATTAACTCATAAAGCAACTGAAGAATACATCAGTTAACTTAGTGCATGGACAATTCAGTGGAGACAGGTGTTAGGGATAAGTGAAAGGGCAAGACAATTGCCAGTTGTGACTATAGTTGTGCATGAGATTTCCACATTCATGGATTGAGTAATGCCAATGAGGATTGTGTAGTGTTACACAAGGGAAACACGTGAATGGTTTAGATATTCTCATCTATTCTCTATGTAGGATTGCGTAGTGGAGGCAGGCAAACAACAAAGGTGATTTGAGGCAGTGATTGATTCAAATCTATGTTGTATTGTGTGTAACAGGTGGAGCTAGTATTGTACTATGTACTGTTACATGATCTCAATCAATATAATATACAGATAGTTGTGGGGTTTTCCTTATGGCTTTTTCCCCCGCGAGTATACCATCTGTGTTGTATGTGTGATTGATGCTTCATTTGCGCATGTGTTGTCTGAATACTGCTAAATTGATGATCAACATAGATGAGATTATGTATTATGCATGCATTCTGCAATAGTGTATAATCAGGATAATCTTGGTTGAATAAGTGTCATATTATTCATAAAATTTCTACAGGATGACAAACCACTCTTAGAGTGCTTGACACAACTAATAAACCACCCATTATTCTGAACCTGTTGTCCTTGGTGAGCTGATAAACCACCCAATGACATATGTATTTCCTATCCTTGTGGATTGAATATGGCTTCCCAATAAATCTTCTAAAACCACTATAGAAATTTCCCTTAGATCATGAATATGGCTATCGGGTGAGTAAATCTAGTTGTAGTGAGTCTAAGGTTGGATGGAAAGTCAAAGCCCCACCTTCGTTTTTGGCCATTGGATTTATTGTAATTGCATGTATTTAGTTGATAGTTGTGAAGTTAAAGATTTCCTTGTGAAATATAATGCATGCCTCTGAAAATGTTGCATAATTGTAGGAATGGAGGTATATGAAACTATTTTTTGAAATTATTTCAATGTCCTATAGCTTTATATGAAATTTTGTCATGCATATGTAGGTAAAATCCTAAAACATTTCTCTATATTGCTTCTAGATATTAAGTTTGTGTTTGATATGTTAATAATTTGAGATTCATAGCAAGGGATGCCAATCTCCTGTGTGAAAAGGAGAGATTGATTCCATGATTATTTTCCTAAAAAATGGGTTTATTCCTACGTTTATTTAGAGCTTGTAGAATAGTCCAAATACCTATGCATGGAAATAAAGACAATCTTTTTTAAAAGGAAATTGAATGCCTATGTTAAAACAATTTGGTCGTCAAGCCTTATTCTATAAAATTGAAAGCTTAGGAAGAATAGATTTGTCCTTTTTCTTTCATGTGAAGTTGTAAAAAAAAAATTGCAAGACACAAGTTGTAAAGGGTCAAGGTAGGGGTAAATATTAGAAGGGATAACTCAGGGCACACACACACATGTAGATGCTAAGGTGTAATTTCTTAGCACAATGAATGAAGGTTGGGGAAAGTGTATCTAAAGCTCAAAAGAGATATCTCGATATATCCACACACATATTCACATATGTTTTGGATTTAGAGGTCATAGGAAAAGGTAATGTTATAAAGACATATACATACACACACAAACACACACATATATATAATATTTGATTTTTTCAAATGCACAGGAGTTGAAAACCATAAGGTTGGAGGAATAGGTCTAAAACCTTGTATGCTCATGTGGTCAGGTGCCATTACCAAAGATGAGATTAATGTTTCTTCAGAGAGATTATTCTCCCTATAGATTTTTCATAGTTGGATGACCAAGGCAGTTTTCCCCAAAGGTTTCAAAGTGAGCTCAAGGAGGAAGTTGTAGGATTAAATCGCTAGGATGATGTGGCTTATGGGCCCATTCATTCGTGATGCAATAAAGAGTATACCCAAAATACCCCCTTACAACATGAACAATGCAAGTGGAAACTGGTTGGAGTTCTAGTGGGACCAGGTGATGTCACTCCAACAATTAGAAACCATGATGTCACCTTGATGCCTCTACCATAGTGATTTTTTGTGATGCTTGGTGTAATACCACTAGGATTTTATTCTCAAGATGATGTGGCATCAGTGGAGCCCAAGTGCGTGGTCGTGAGGGCAGTCTACGTAACATGTAGGAGGAGGGGTCCATGAAGGGGTTCATACCTAATGCAATCGGTTTAAAAGTTCACCCCAGAATATTGACATGGTAGTGTGACAAGGCAAGTTCCATTTAAGCCTGGAATTTCTTCCCCAAAAGTTTTGATTGGGGACTGGAAAGGAAACTGCCATGATTTTATTCGTAGCGTGATGTCGCCACATTGAGGCCTGCATGCCTCATACGATATGTGTGTGTGTGTGTGTGTGTGTGTGTGTGTACGTATGTATATTTTGCGAGCCATGTAAAAGGTAAAATGTGACACTAGTCATGAATGTGTCAGTTGCTATCATGTGAGAATGACAAGGATGCTTATGTGGCCACAATGTGGGGACCATGTAGGTGCCACATGGAAAGATTGGGGATGTGTCAAAATACATTAATGAAACTTTGATTGCTCATATCTTTCGATCTGTGAATCAAATTGAGTCAAACTTTATATCATTGGAAAGGTCTCAACAAGAAAAACATAGTGATTTCATCCATTTTAAGTTTTGAGGAAGTTAGAAAAGTTCAAAATTTTAGACCCCATTTCTATAATTGTACCTTGGATATCAAGTCAACATAGTAACTATCCTCTTTCTACCTTAGTAGGATGGTGGGTGGTAAGGGGGCATGTTATAGTTTCTCTATGTCTTCTTAAAACCCTATTTAAATTACTTTTCCCTTCATAACCCAAACAATAAGATTTGGTCATGATAGATTTGACCACTTAACCTTTATCTTTTGTTTTTTTTTTCATGAATTATCTTGCACATCTAAGGAATCAAATTCTCATTAATGTTTGTCTAAGGGAGGTCCCATTGAGATGGAAAAGAATCAGGTAGAAGTGAGAGAATTTGGTTGTTATAGTGACAATGGGAAACACTTCTAAGTGCACTGGTTGAATAAGGTACAACAATGTTCTATACTAGTCGAAAAAATAGTTAAAGAATATGGTATGAAAGGGAAATTCCACCTTAAATCAAAGTAGATCCATCTAAAAAATCACAACTTGTCTATTTACTCAAAGGTGTCTATATATGCTCCTTTATTTTAGTTGGATGAATATTTCACCCGTCATTTTCTCTTGTACAATAAGAACATTCTCTATTAATATCATAGAGCTAGCTAACCTAATTTCCACATAAATCCCTTTGTTATTTAACTAATTATATTCATGCAATATTCTTCTATCCCGCTTAGAATGAAGTGCTATGAAATTTTCCAAGGCCATTTTTTCATCATGAATGTCATATAAATTGAGTTTCCCTGAGTTTATACTCATCATGACTTTGTATTTGATTTGTTGAAGTGTGCAATATTATTTTTAAAGATAAATGAGTGGATCTATTAGTATTACTCTTATTATTTAAGTTTCGATAAAACATTAATGAATTCATCAAGGATCATAAGTGCTTCACTTCGTGTGAGTTGTGAATTTTGAATATAAAAATCAATCTGTCCACACAATTTTACAACTTGATATGAACATACTACATTAATATGAGATCAGATATAAATCATATCGATCATGCCGTTAAATACATTGAAATAATAAGTATTGTCACTATTATATGTTTAACACCCTCCAAATTGAATTGATAGTGAAATTGTGTTAATAAACCTTGAAGGGTGTGTATAACAATGACCTTTGTGAAGTTAACACTCATCAATGGCATAATACTATATTTTTTCCCTATGAAAAATTTCTAGCAACATATACCAAGAAAGTGTTAGATAAACTGGTAAATTATGGGCTGGTTTCCTTTCATTTCAATGTAGCCTGGGTTCAATAAGAAGCAGTGCAAGGCTTCATTAATGAGGCATGGAAAATATTTGTCCAGGGCTCCCTGTCTTACATATGGGAAACTAGGCTTTGCAATGTTAAAAAATATCTCAAGAAATGGTTGAAGGAATCATTTCAACCTCTAGGGGGGGAAGAAAGATGTTACTAACCAGTAGGAAAATTATTATAAATTGATAGAACATGTGTAGATAGAAGATTGGTACTTGTGAAAGGAAATAGAATTGATGAAGGATATATTTTCTACCAACATACATGAGGAAATATTAGGGCGGCTTAAATGCAGTAGCCTCTGGCTAAAATATGGGTTTTTGAACACTACCTTCTTTCAGTAGCAAGTGAAAGCAAGGGAGGTAAGGAATAGGGTAAAATAAATTGTTCTAGAAGGTAAAACAAAAGTTAGATGTTTGGAAGAAAATAAGAAAGAAGCTTACCAACATTTCATAAATTTATATACTAAAGAGAAGGTTCCTGTGGAATAGGCAAATGAATTCCTAAGTTATATGCCATCATCTACCTCCCAATCTGTAAATCTAAAGTTGATTAATCCAATTGTGGAGGAAGAGGTATTGATGGTAATCAAATTCCTCAACCCAGAAAAAGCTTCAAGGCTCGATGGATTCCCTATTTTCTTTTACCATGCCTTTTGGTCCTTAATTAAAGTTGCTCTCCTAAAAATGTTAAAGTATGCTTGCAAGTAGAAAAAATGGGGAGGTACAAATTTAGCTTTCCTATCCCTAATTCCAAAATAATCAAATTTTTTGATTTTTTTTAGATTCCATCCCATCTCCCTTTGTAATGCATCCTACAAAATTTTGACTAAATTTATAGCCAATAGATTGAAACCCCTCCTTCCTTCTTTTATCTTAGAGAACCAAGGTGGATTTATGCAATAAGGGAATATATTGGACAATATCATCTTGGTACAAGAAGCAATTCATTCGAGTAAGGAAGCGATACATGAAGGAATGGTCATCATGTTGGATATGGAAACGCATTTGACTGTGTAAATAACTCCTTTATTTTCTCTATTTTATCTAAGCTTTGCTTTAGTCAAGAATTTATTGTATGGATAAAGGTTTGAATTGGTAGTCCCTGGACCAGCCCCCTAATCAATGGGCATCCTACCGAATTTTTCATGGCCTCCCAGGGATTGTAGCAAGGATTCCCCCTATCCCCTTTCCTTTTTATTATCATGGTCAGAATTCTTAGTAGAAGGCTCGAAGCAGTCAGGGACTTAGAATTTCTAGGAATGTCAAAGAAATTAGCCACTCGCAATTTGAAGATGACACTTCTCCATGGGTGGGGAATCTCTGATAATTTATTCTCATTTTAAAGAGGTTTTGGATTGCTATTTTAAATTTTTTGGGGTATGGTGAACAATAATAAAATCTTGATCTTGAGGTGGAATATTTCTGAAAGCACTCTAAATGAAATTTCCATATTCTGGGATTCCCTCTAGCTAAATATTGTAGATCCTTCCCTTACCTTGGTCTTCCAATATCCTTGGGACCATCCTCTGGATTGAATTTCTCCATTTTATTAAGGCACAAGTCAAATGAAGCCTTTTCTTTCTACAAATCCAACATTAACATGGGGATTGTCTAGGGCTTAACATAACTCTAGATGAAAGAAATGGAAAATCAACTGGAACACATTGAAGCTCATATACTCCCTTCCTCTGACCTAGACAACACCAACAAGCATGTCAAAGACCCCATTAAGGTGGATCCCTCAAGTTACTCTTAGATTTCATGATAGCTTTTTTGTGTTACAATTTTTCCAGTTACTCTATGGAGGGCCAACCTAGGCCTTTTAGTCAATTGAACAATTTAAATTATGAACATCACTAATATATATTTTATTTGCATAAATTTTGACTTTAAATGGCTCGTGTTGAAAGCATTCAGCATTGCCACTAGTGTAGTTTTCCCAATGACAAACTAGGGGCATGTAGTAACTCTCAAGATATGTAACTTGATGGAATATTAATAGAAATTCTTAGTTAAATTAAAAAAATAGAAAACTTGTACAAAGAATTTTCTTATTTTTATTTTACAAACTGACGTGAATATTATAAATAGTGAAATTGAAGCTCTAGCACATAATGTTTATTTACAAATTTAGCATACAATAATATCCAATGAAGTTTCATTTTGAAATTGATTTGTAATTGAATTGATAAATTTGACTATTTTGATTTGTAAAATTTAAAATTATTATGTTGATAGAAGTGTCTATTTTGGAATAGGGCTACTAGAATTTTAATTTAATTATCAATAATTATTAGGTAGATGACAAGGATTTAATCTCTATTGAACATTCTAAAATATTCTTAGTACTATTCACAAATCAAAGGTTTAGATTTATCTCCAAAATAGTTATGCATGTTTTCCTTTTTAATTAAATTGATTAATTAAAAAATTGTCATATGAACATGTGCCACATTATGAGTTGTGATTTTTTGGGCATATGGTATTGGTAAGCCATGGTATTGTTACAAAGCCTATTTACAAATTAATAATCTCCATGGTAAAGTCGGGGTAAATCTGCATAGTTTAGAATCTCATTACATGTATATGTGTTTAACTTATATATTAATTCTTTTTATAATTAATAATAATAATCACGCCGATAGGCACCCTCTTAGATCAATTCATTTATAGAAGATATTTTTGAGCTGAAGGCTTAACCCTCAGGGGCAGCACAACCAGTGATGTTTATGTAGATGAGGTATTATGTTTAAGTAGGTTCGTTGTTCAAATCCCCCTGATTCACCTGTGCGCGTGGAAGGGGCATACATACGTGCATAAAGGTTATAGTGGTAGAAATTGGAATCAACCTCGTGTCACACTAGTACAAGCCTGGCCTAGTTATTGATTCCTCTAGATACAAAAAAAAAATCACATCGATAAGCATGTCGATAAGGTGGATGGTAGGGACTTAACCTCCACAATTTTTTTTAGAATATTCATAGTAGTTACACAAATAAAACATTGTCATTTATCTCCAAAGTAGTTATGCTCTTTTTGTTATTTTAGTTAAATTTATGAATTTAAAAAAAATATCATACTCATAAGTGTCATCTGAAGTGAGTTATGGTTTTTTGGGCATGTGGTATTGTAATAAAGCCTATTTATATATTTAATATCTCCATAGTAAGGTTGGGGTAAATTTCCATAGCTAAGAATCATGTTCCATGGTTTTTTTAAAGGTATATATGTTTAACATAATTCTTTTAATAATAATAAAATTATAATTTAATTAGGTAATTTATGATTTATTTATTTAAATTTAATGTAAGATGTATAATGAAGTAATTATTTTGATGTTTATTATGGATTGAAACCTATCAGTGTTTATCAACCATTTCATTTATATGACTGAGATAATATATTTTGAATAAAATATTGAATTTTTCTTTTATTTAAATATCGTGTTTTTGTATACTCCTAAAGTGTCAAGGTGAAAAGTGGCTCCAAAACATTTCTCATGTTCTTGAAATCTCTCTATAGAAATGGTGAATGTGATGGTTAATGATCTTTCTTAATCTATTTGAAGTAGTTTTCTTATGAGATTAACTTTGATGCGAATATTGATAATGATGGATAATATAAATTTACAACAGTCTAAACCCAAGTTTAGCTCCAAAAATGGTTATGTTTTGGCTTAAAAGAGACACCAAGAATAAATAAAGAGTGACAACTCTTGGTAAAATCATAACACACTCAGTTGGCCCTAAACTTGTGAATTATTATATTAAGTTTCCCTCTCTATCACTTTATTTTTAATTGTCTTGGCTTTCCATGATTAACAGGATTTCTCTCTAGCCCTCTAGTGGCAGTTCAATTGGTGACTGCCATGAAAATCAAGTGTTATGTACCATGACATCTAGGTTAAAATCACTCAAGTTTACCCATGGCTGCATGCTTGGGGTTGTGTGGTTCACCTAGGAGTTATAGTGGTAGTGGTTGGAATAGACCTCATGTCACGCGACTACGAGACCAAGGCAGTTATCAATTCCTCTAGTAAAAAAAAGAAAAAAAATATGGCTCCCCTCTATTAGGTTGAGCGTAAATTAATAATGAATTGGAAAGTCATTTTATGATTAATTGGTGGAGGTACCTAATTATTATATTTTATTTTTTAGCTTTAGTTGTGCACATCTTCCCCACTTTTGTTTATATTTAATATATGGTCCCTCTTAGAACCAAGTTTTCAAGGTTTACTGCTATTAAAGTCTGAGGTAACCTTTACCTATATTATAAAAAACCTCAACTCTTTAATCTCTCAAAGCAACTATATGCTCTATCCTTGGTCTATTTCTATTTTCAGAATTAGTATTTGGTCTCGGTAGTTCCCATTGGTCTTAGTGAAAACTCCCTTGTTGAGCTAGAAGATACACTGGTAAGTTGTTTTGGAACACCCCATGACCTAGTTGACAACTCCTTTTATCGTAAAGTGGTCACCTATTGCCCATGTTAGGGCCAGGGCTAAAACCATGTGCCCTGAAAATAAAGCCTTTTACCTTGAAAGTATCTAGAGCAAGCTTGCCAGAGGTAAAATAACTTATGGCAAGCACCCTCGACACACCTAAACTCATTAATGAATGATTTGACCCCACATAGATATTGTGAGGATAAAAAAGGATTTCCATAACTGATTCTCAACCAATGTCGAAGAGAAGAATTTGAAAATGAGAACAACCTTAAAAAAATACTAAAAACTATCTAAAGAAAAAGTAGAAGTAGAGTTTGATGGTTAGATGCCTTATCCTGGGTATTCTAGAACATGAAACACTAAAACTTTCAACTTGAAAAAGTTATATTATCTCAACAAAGCCTTTATAACTCAAGTAGTAGAGAATGGAGCATGCCACTACCAAGACGTCATGCATAGGTTAATGTAATGGATAGAAAATTTGACACCCTCTGTAAATAAATTTTCAATATTAGGATTATAATGGATAGTTATATGAAGAATCAAACTACAATAAGAAAGAGAATGTCTAGGCTCTCAATTTGAAGGGTCACCATCGAAGTCCATTTTGGTGGAAGAAGACAATGTGATTCAAATGGACCAACAATTAAACAATCTCAAGGACACAGACTGCATGATTAGCTCTTATTGTTTTATCAAGCCTAAATTAAAAAAGGGTGTAGAAGTCCCTTCAATACTATGTTTTACAATTGTTTCTTTTGTTCTTAGCATCCTAGGAAAGTATAGATGTATGATCTCAATTTTTATATTTTATTGTTAGGCATACACTGAAGGAAAACCATTTACTTGTGGTGGACTTGGTTTCCCATGTGACAAACTACTCGTATGATTGCCCCAAAAGACATATTCTATAGCCTAGAATGAAGAAGAATAGTATTTTTTTTAATGATCAATTTGGAGTTCATATATAGCATTTAAACAATATTATAATAACATAAAAATATTTAAATATCTACTATAAAAAAATTTTCAATGTCACATTAAGTAAATAATTTTTACTAAATTTTATATAGAAATAATAAGTAAAATTGAAAATAAAAATAAAAAATAAAAAATCTTATTCTAACTAATATTTGACTTTTACTTTCTCGTATTAAAAAAATAGATAACGCTAATGCTAATATTTAAATTTTATTTCCAAATTTTTAGATTTTATTTCCGCTTTCAATTCCATATCATTAGCCACACCTCCAATCTTCTTGACTTATTAAGCCAACCCAACTATAGCGAGCTTGAACACTTCTTTCCCTGCTCTTTGATCACATAAACAAGATTTTGAGGAATGACAATTAGACTCTCTTTTCTTGAGGTCTGATAGACCACATTGGTCTTAGTGGATGTTAATCATCATTATCATCATAATGAAATTAACATATAACTTTTTAAAATCTCTATTTAATAAAATATTTAATACAAGATATAGAAGTAAAAATATTTTATCATTTCGTACCAAACACTTGAACCATGATACACGACGTTACATTAAAAATAAAACATATATTCTCGTAAACTTTAAGACGATAAGAAATATCAAATGCTAATGGCTCCTTTCTTTTTTCAAGAAAAAATGGAAATTCTTTCATAATAAAAAGAATGAGTATAAATATTTTTAATGAATTTTTTTTTAGGGGAAGTAGTGATTTCCTCATATATCACTACTAACTATTACAAGCTCCTATGAGAATAAAATTACAAATTAATTAAAGGACAAATTAAATTGGAATTTCTTGTTGCTATTTTTAACACTCTGTGACTAAGGCTCTACATCACCCCACCTCACTCTTGGAAGTATAATTGCATACAAAGTGAACTTTGATCTACTCATATTGTTGTTTCTAATATGCTTATACAGTGTTGTTGTAACTACTACAATAATGAGTTTGATCTCCCCAGGTCCTGAAGAACTATCTTCCATAGCGTTTTTCCCTCTAAAACTAGACTCCCTCTGAGCCTCGATATCCCTGTGGGAAATCTCTTTGCTCCCTCTTGGAAACTCGCATTGTCCTCCTGCACTAGAGAAATTTCTGGAACATAAATTTGTTATTCAAAATTTCTCTTAGAGAAGACCAGGAACCTAGTTTCTATGTATTTTTCAATAGCTCTAATACCATGTAGAAATTGCAAGAAATTTGGTATTTCTAATGAAATCGAAATGAAATCAAGAGATAAAAAATTCCTCTATTATTTAGCGAAAAGGAAAGCACACTATAGAAACACATGTAATGACGTGCAACCATCAAAACACAAGGAACACAATGATTTTGCAGGGAAACCCAATTGGAAAAAACCTCTCTATTGCTTTGCATTAATTTATATGAGAAAGAGAAACAATTACAATGTATTTCTTCAATTCTGAAGCACACCCTACACTGTAAAATTTTTCTCTTGCTTCTTGACCTGCTCTAAAAAACACTTAGCCAATTGAAGCCTCAACCAACCTCTTATTTCCTTCTGCAGTCTTGGAGGAATTGAGGTCCTAAATAATATGTAAATTCCCTATTTCCTTGTGTAAATCCAAGGGGAATTAATGATTTTCTTAGTGCAAAATCTCTATAAACGCAACTAGTATACAATTGATGATCACAATGTGCCTTTTCCTCCGCTCCAACTAGGAAATTTGAATTCATGCATGACTACGGATATTTTTAGTAAATTGATAAGTTAACATAGAGATCAATGAGTTATCAATTGTTATAACTACTAAACTAAACTCCTACTAGCTCAACTAATTACTAGAGTTCATATAACTGAGTTTAACTAACAATAACTCCACTAGATTGCTAGATCTTAGAAATCAACTCATGCACAACTATACTTCTAGCCCAAAAACTCGAATTTACTAATTTAACTAGGAGACAAAGCCATGTCACTCCAACTAACTGAAATTCAAGTCATCCTGCTGACGTGGAAAATTGAATTTCTCCATTTTATTAAGGCACAAGTCAAATGAAGCGTTTTCTTGCTACAAATCCAACATTAATATGGGGATTGTCTAGGACTTAACATAATTCTAGATGAAAGAAATGGAAAATAAACTGGAACACATTAAAGCTCATATACTCCCTTCCTCTAACCAGGACAACACCAATAAGCTTGTCAAAGACCCCATTAAGGTGGATCCCTCAAGTTACTCTTAGATTTCATGATAGCTTTTTTGTGTTACAGTTTTTCCAGTTACTCTATAGAGGGCCAACCTAGGTCATTTAGTCAATTGAACAATTTAAATTATGAACATCACTAATATACCTTTTATTTGCATAAATTTTGACTTTAAATGGCTCGTGTTGAAAGTATTCAGCATTGCCACTAGTCTAGTTTTCCCAATGACAAACTAGGGGCATGTAGTAACTCTCAAGATATGTAACTTGATGGAATATTAATAGAAATTCTTAGTTAAATTAAAAAAATAGAAAATTTGTACAAAGCATTTTCTTATTTTTATTTTACAAACTGACATGAATCTTATAAATAGTGAAATTGAGGCTCTGGCACATAATGTTTATTTACAAATTTAGCATATAATAATATCCAATGAAGTTGCATTTTGAAATTGATTTGAAATTGAATTGATAAATTTGTCTAATTTGATTTGTAAAATTTAAAATTATTATGTTGATAGGAGTGTCTATTTTGGAATAGGGCTACTAGAATTTTAATTTAATTATCAATAATTATTAGGTGGATGACAAGGATTTAATCTCTATTGAACATTCTAAAATATTCTTAGTGCTATTCACAAATCAAAGGTTTAGATTTATCTCCAAAATAGTTATGCATGTTTTCCTTTTTAATTAAATTGATTAATTAAAAAATTGTCATATGAACATGTGCCACATTATGAGTTGTGATTTTTTGGGCATATGGTATTGGTAAGCCATGGTATTGTGACAAAGCCTATTTACAAATTAATAATCTCCATGGTAAAGTTGGGGTAAATCTGCATTGTTTAGAATCTCATTACATGTATATGTGTTTAACTTATATATTAATTATTTTTATAATTAATAATAATAATCATGCCGATAGGCACCCTCTTAGATCAATTGGTTTATAGAAGATATTTTTGAGGTGAAGGCTTAACCCTTAGGGGCAGCACAATCAGTGATGGTTGTGTAAATGAAGTATTATGTTTAAGTAGGTTCGTTGTTCAAATCCCCTTGATTCACCTGTGCACATGGAAGGGGCATACATACGTGCATAAAGGTTATAGTGGTAGCGATTGGAATCAACCTCGTGTCATGCTAGTACAAGACTGGCCTAGTTCTTGATTCCTCTAGATATAAAAAAAATCACATCGATAAGCATGTCGATAAGGTGGATGGTAGGGACTTAACCTCCACAATTTTTTTTAGAATATTCATAGCAGTTACACAAATAAAACGTTGTCATTTATCTCGAAAGTAGTTATGCTCTTTTTGTCATTTTAGTTAAATTGATGAATTTAAAAAAAATGTCATATGCACAAGTGTCATATGAAGTGAGTTATGGTTTTTTGGGCATGTGGTATTGTAATAAAGCC
This sequence comes from Pinus taeda, assembly GCA_000404065.3. Taxonomy (NCBI): domain Eukaryota; kingdom Viridiplantae; phylum Streptophyta; class Pinopsida; order Pinales; family Pinaceae; genus Pinus; species Pinus taeda. The sequence goes on from APFE030836904.1 coordinate 65,390, forward strand.
TATTTATATATTAAATATCTCCATAGTAAAGTGGGGGTAAATTTCCATAGTTAAGAGTCATGTTCCATGTTTTGTTTAAAGGTATAATATGTTTAAATCATATATTAATTCTTTTAATAATAATAAAATTATAATTTAATTAGGTAATTTATGATTTATTTATTTAAATTTAATGTAAGATGTATAATGAAGTAAGTATTTTGATGTTTATTATGGATTGATACTTATCAATGTTTAACAACCATTTCATTTATATGACTGAGATAATATATTTTCAGTCAAATATTGAATAAATTTTTTATTAAATATCGTGTTTTTGTATACTCCTAAAGTGTCAAGGTGAAAAGTGGCTCCAAAACATTTCTCGTGTGCTTGAAATCTCTCTATAGCAATGGTGAATGTGATGGTTAATGGTCTTTCATAATCTATTTGAAGTAATTTTCTTATGAGATTAACTTTGATGAGAATATTGATAATCATGGATAATATAAAATTACAACAGTCTAAACCCAAGATTAGCTCCAAAAATGGTTATGTTTTGGCTTAAAAGAGACACCAAGAATAAATCAAGAGTGACAACTCTTGGTAAAAGCATAACACACTCAGTTGGTCATAAACTTTTCAATTAGTATATTAAGTTTCCCTCTCTATAACTTTATTTTTAATTGTCTTGGCTTTTCATGATTAACACAGTTTCCCTCTAGACCTCTAGGGGTAGTTCAATTGGTGATTGCCATGAAAATCAAGTGTTATGTACCACGAGATTCTAGGTTCAAATCCCTCAAGTTTACCCATGGTTTCATGCTTGGGGTTGTGTGGTTCACCTAGGAGTTATAGTGGTAGTGGTTGGAATCGACCTCATGTCACGCGACTACGAGACCAAGGCAGTTATCAATTCCTCTAGTAAAAAAAGAAAAAAAATATGGCTCCCCTCTATTAGGTTGAGGGGAAATTAATTATGAATTGGAAATTCATTTTATGATTAACTGGTGGAGGTACGTAATTATTATATTTTATTTTTTAGCTTTAGTTGTGCACATCTTCCCCACTTTTGTTTATATTTAATTTATGGTCCCTCTTAGAGCCAAGTTTTCAAGGTTTACTCCTATTAAAGTCTGAGGTAACCTTTACCTCTATTATAAAAACCCTCAACTCTTTAATCTCTCAAAGCAACTATATCCTCTAACCTTGGTCTATTTCTATTTTCAGAATTAGTATTTGGTCTCGATAGTTCCCATTGGTCTTAGTGAAAACTCCCTTGTTGAGCTAGAAGATACACTGGTAAGTTGTTTTGGAACACCCCATGACCTAGTTGGCAACTCCTTTTGTCGTAAAGTGGTCACCTATTGCCCATGTTAGGGTCAGGGCTAAAACAATGTGCCCTGAAAATAAAGCCCTTTTCCTTGGAAGTATCAAGAGCAAGCTTGCCAAAGGTAAAATAACTTATGGCAAGCACCCTTGACATACCTAAACTCGTTAATGAATGACTTGACCCCACATAGATATTGGGAGGATAAAAAAGAATTTCCATAACTGATTCTCAACCAACATTGAAGAGAAGAATTTGAAAATGAGAACAACCTTAAAAAAATACTAAAAACTATCTAAAGAAAAAGTAGAAGTAGAGTTTGATGGTTAGATGCCTTATCCTGGGTATTCTAGAACATGAAACACTAAAATTTTCAACTCGAAAAAGTTATATTGTCTCAACAAAGCCTTTATAACTCAAGTAGTAGAGAAAGGAGCAAGCCAATACCAAGACATCATGCATAGGTTACATGTAATGGATAGAAAATTTGACACCCTCTGTAAACATATTTCCAATATAAGGATTATAATGGATAGTTATATAAAGAATCAAACTACAATAAGAAAGAGAATGTCTAGGCTGTCAATTTGAAGGGTCACCATAGAAGTCCATCTTGGTGGAAGAAGACAATGTGATTCAAATGGACCAACAACTAGACAATCTCAAGGACATAGATTGCATGCTTAGCTCTTATTATTTTATCAAGCCTAAAGTTAAAAAGGGTGTAGAAGTCCCTTCAATACTATGTTTTACAATTGTTTCTTTTGTTCTTAGCATCGTAGGAAAGTATAGATGTATGCTCTCAATTTTATATTTTATTGTTAGGCATACACTAAAGGAAAACCATTTACTTGTAGTGGACTTGGTTTCCCATGTGACAAACTACTCGTTTGATTGCCCTAAAAGACACATTCTATAGCCTAGAATGAAGGAGAATGATATTTTTTTTAATGATCAATTTGGAGTTGAGATATAACGTTTAAACAATATTATTGATAACAGAAAAATATTTAAATGTCCACTATAAATAAAATATTTCAATGTTCACATTAAGTAAAATAATTTTTTACTAAATTTATATAGAAAATAAATAAATAATTAAAAATAAACAAAATTCTTATTCTAACTAATATTTGACTTTTATTTTCCGGTATAAAAAAATAGATATACCCTAATGCTAATATTTAAATTTTATTTCCAAATATTTAGATTTTATTTCAGCTCCCAATTCCTTATCATTAGCCACACCTCCAATCTTCTTGACTTATTAAGCCAACCCAACTATAGCGATCTTGAAAGCTTCTTTCCCTGGGCTTTGATCCAAACAAGATTTTGAAGAATGGCGCTTAGACTCTCTTTTCTCAAGGCCTCATAAACCACATTGCTCTTAGTAGACATTAATCATCTCATCATAATGAAATTAACATATAACTTTTTAAAATCCCTATTTAATAATATCAATTAAAAATATTTTATCACTTTCTTACCGAACACTTGAACCATGATAAAAGACTTTATATTAAAAATAAAACATATATTCTCATAAACTTTAAGACTATAAGAAATATCTAATACTAATTGCTCCTTTCTTTTTTCAAGAAAAAAGGGAAATTCTTTCATAACTAAAAAGATGAGTATAACTATTTTTTAATGATTTTTTTAGAGGAAGTAGTGATCTCCTCATATATATATATGCAACAACTAGCAAGCGACATATATAGGAAACTTACCATTTACAATAGAACCTAAAAGATCACTAAAACTGGAACTGAAATCCAGACTCTAACCAGACACCTATCCTTCTAGCCTTACTCTAACTAGGCCACATCTCCTGATTTCAAAAAACAAAACCAGCTGAACTTCATTGACAAGATGAAGCCTTACTCTAACTAGGCCACATCTCCTGATTTCAAAAAACAAAACCAGCTGAACTTCATTGACAAGATGAACATAAGAACATCACAGCATGAAAGGAACATCTCTCTTGGCTTTAACGATGAACCTAAGAACATCCCAGCATGAAAGGAACATCTATCTTGGCTTTAACACTATGGCCCGAACCCCACTGCCATCTGTCAAATCTTTTAACACATAATAATGTGGGGGCGGTGTCTGTATTTTAAGGCGTCAAGAGCGACGGTGTTTGGGCGTGGTTACTGTCAACCCGAGGGATCATCCAACAAGATCCTCATGGGGTCGATACAATGACGTCATCACTCTCTGTCTCCCGTGCATCCTCTGCCGGCACCGCCCGGCTGGTAGGAAACCGTTCGGAATGACATGGCTTACCATATGCATCCACGCGCGCCTTGGCCAGCTGTCGATGGCAGGAACGTAGCTGAGGCGGGGCCTGGTCCCGAATCTGATGGCCACGATGCTACGTGGCGAGATTCGCTCTGAATATACAGAGAGCGAGAAAGAGACCGCGCTCGACGATTCATAGCTGTCATTTGACAGATAGTTTCAAGCAGCACTGAGGTGTCGTCAGATATCGGGTCCGACGTATTTGGAGGCACGTTAAAGATACAAGGCCAAAAGTAGTGGTTTGGAGTCAGATGTGCAGGCGTTTTAGGTGGAAAAACTGTATTCCAGATATAGGTGGCTGGGATTGGTACTGTCTTATATTCTGTGTAGCATTGTGGCTGGAATTCAGAGGCCGATTTGCTGAGTCGTGACTTTGATTTCTCAGCTTTTTGTTCAGGATTTGTAGTTTCTGATTCTATTCTGTTGCATCTGTATTTGTATAGACATATCTCATTTTTCTCATAGCCCTTTGGGCATATTGTCCACCTCTGAGACAGATTAATTTTGGTAAGTTATTTGTTTTGCTTTTCTATATTGGTGGATTTGGAGAGATAAAGAGGTTGAAGTGTGGGGTGTTGGAAAAAGCATGAATTCCCAGGCCCATTTTGCAGGGCTTAGGAGGTTATCTGCCAGGGCTAACAAGGTACACAATCCTACCAAAAGAGGGTCTCTTCACAAAGGACTGGATTCCTTATCTGTTTTTGCAGAGAAGGCTATTCTGTATTTGAAGACAAAGCACAAGGTCCCTATTGAGAAAGGTCTCTCAGATGAAGAATTGTTGAGAATTGAAGGTGCTTTTGGCTTCAATTTTCCACCTGATCTAAGGGCTGTTCTGCAGCAGGGTGTCCCTGTTGGAGTTGGGTTCCCTGATTGGAGGTCGGGTGGGTCTCAGCAGCTGCGCATGAGACTTAACCTTCCCATTGCAGGGCTTTCGTTTGAGGTGTCCCAGGATCGATTCTGGTGCAGGCAATGGGGTGACAAGCCCTGGGACACAGAAAATGCAGCTGAAATAGCGAGGGCCAAATTGAAAAAGGTGCCTCTCTTGGTCCCCTTGTATGGCAATTGCTATATTCCCTCGTCTCCAGATCTTGCAGGAAATCCTGTGTTTTTTGTTTATAATAGCAATGTGTTTTGCTGTGGGTTTGACCTTGGTGATTTCTTTGAGAGGGAAACTTTCGGTGTCCATGAGCCCTTGGATTTTTCAGAGAGTTTCAAGCATGACCATGATGGCTTGAGGAGGGCTCGGTCAGTAGGTTTTCAAAGGAGGGCTGAATTTGAGCAGATTTCTGCCAAATTGGAGCACGAAAATTGCAGCAGGAACATAGAGGCATGGGGTAGAAATTTGGATTCCTTAGCTAAATGCTATGATGTGGTCTACAACAACAACAAAATTCTCACCAGTGTCGCAACTGTGCCCTCCCCTGCGCCCTCAAAATCTCCAAGGTGGATAGAGTTTTGGAGTGATTTGGCAGAAGAGAGGTCCAATTCTTCTCTCCGCATCTCCTCTCCTGAAACTTTCTTTACTTGCTCTAAAACAGAGGCTGATTGTGATTTAAATTTCAATTTAGATCTAGCCAAGGAACGAGCCTGCTATAATGGCCGTTCTGATTCTAATTTCTGTAAGCCCAGATGGTTGATGGACTACTTACAGGAGCTGACAACTCTGCTCATAAATGGCGGTTGGAACGAACAGGAAATCAATGGCATGATTCAGGCACCATCCTCTCCATTGGGCACTGAAGATATATGTTTGGACAATAAGACAATTTTAGATAGCGTGCTATTGAAAGCAGATTCGGTGTCAAATTCTCTGAGAAGAGCCGGGTGGAGTACGCAGGATATTGCAGAGATTTGGGACTTCGATTTTCCCACTAAAAAGCCCACCAAGAAATTCTCGCCAGAACTGGCGGGAAGGATCGGGAAACTCGCAGAAAATGTGGATCGAGGATGATTAAGGAATTGTCATTTCAATGAATTCTGTTTTATCAGAAAATAAACCAGAACGTTTTTCAAAAAATCACATAATGATTAATAGTTTCTTACCAAATTATTCAACTTTGGAGACCATCATATCTCTGGTTATAAATTATCAGAGATTTCTTGAAATAGATAATGAAAGTGCATTGAAGCATAATCATTGTGGTAAGGATCACACTGAATTGTAGGCTGACGAGCTGTTATGAACCAGCTATCTGCCAGGGGTATTATTTTACATTTTTTGCGCTTGACAGGAAGTAACAAGTACATTCACAGTCCAAACATGGACCACAGATTTCAAATTAATTTTACTGGCTTATGAAGCTCTGATAAATCTTGGGACTCCTTGTTTCTTCCAAGCTGACTAAGGCAGAAACCTGCGGGAGGCTTTGGTAGGCACCGAGGATAAATTCATTCTTTGATGGGTGTAACTGCCTTTAGGATTAGAGATTGCCATCATGATGCCTTACCACGCATTGAGGAAATTGGTTTGTACTTAACCCAAGTTTTTATTCCTGTGTATTTTTTTAATTTGCTAATAAGTGTGACTTAATGACTCAATTCTTTATTTGTTAAATATAACACAAAATTATTTATTATTATGTTTTATGTTTTCTTTTTTTCCCCGAGATAATAAATATGAATTAAAGTTTTTTTCGGAATCCTGGGAGGAAATTGAGGTTAATCTTGATTTGCTGCAGTTAAAATGGTTTTTTAACTGTGTATTTGGATTCAGCACCCTGAAAAACTTCTGGGGCGCTTTAATTGTGCAGAAACTAGCTATCAAACTTGAGATTCTATAAATGGCTGCCGGATTTTAACCGGAAAAACCCACCAGAAAAACTTCCAAAAAGTCTCATTACAAACAACTGCTTTATTAATCATATTACTTTTATAAAATAAAAAAATTGAAAAAATATATATTTTAATCCGATACTAGTTATGGAAAATTTTATATAAAAATTACTCTTAAAAATTGAGACTCAAACTTAAGCGGGAAAAATAATACCAACTCCCTTCTACTGCCCAATAATAAGTTAAAATTTAATTAAAAATTACTCGTAAAAATTGAGACTCAAACTTAACCAGGAAAAATAATAGCAACTCCCTTTTACTAAATTTTTAAAATATTTTTCTTTTAATAATGGTATCATATATATGATTATAAATAAACCACTGACTATGTCAAATATAGTAATTAGATATTTGTAATAATCATAAACCACTGACTATGTCAAATATAGTAATTAGATATTTGTAATACACTTCCTAATCTTTCATTTACGTATGTATGAAAATTTATTTAAGTTTAAAAATTATTAATTATAAAAATATAAAAACATCAAAAAGTTAAGATGGTAAATCTCTTTACATTTAAAGATTCTAAGTAATGATTTATCTTAGTAAAAAAATTATTTTTACATTTAAAAGATTATAAGTAATGATTTATCTTAGTATTTTTGTAAGTGTGTTTTTGGTATTTGTTATTTTTATTTTTATTATTAAATTATTTTTAAATAAATATTAATGGTATATATTAAATATATATAATATGTTATTTGCTTAAGTGTTGATAATAGAGAATAGATATTACATATTTAATTTATATTGGATTGTAGATTGTAGAATGTAAAGGAATAAAAAAAGTAACTAATGGAAGTAATGATTGAATTAACTTTCTTATTTTCAATAAATTAATATGATTTTTTTATCTTAGATAAATTTTTCCTAAAAAGTCTATAATGGGGTATTTATGGAATAAAAGGTGAGGTATGGGACAGGGTCATCACTTCACTTAGAGGAATGGCTATGGGGTGTGGCAACATGAACCCATAAGGAATGTTTATGATGCCATGGTTCTCGAGGTCTCATCACATGTGAGCTACTCTCATCACACTCGATTTCATGCACATTTAATACTACAGCTTTGAATGCTTGCTTCCCATCCAGGCTACTCGTAGGGCCTCCACTAGTGCAAAATTCAATCTAGTTATAATGTAGAGTATTGTACCCCTCCTCATGGCTCAATTCATATTTTGCACCTTTCTTGTTCGCTTCAAGAGTCTCTTGCCGAAAAAACAGGCTTGGCTCTCATCGATCTTAATTGGGGTCTCTTGTCAGCATATCCCCATGAGCCTTGGCCTCTACCCTTGGCCAACATCCGTCACTCCAAAATATAATGACCCGCCCACACAAAGTAGAGTTATGGAAACAGTTTCCAATTGACAACCTGGAGAATAGTGTTGGGAAAAATACTGAGAGGGGGGTTGAATCAGTATTTTAAAAAATCACAATAATAATTTTCTTTTATGAAATATGTATGTGACTTTACTGAACCCAACTCGCGACTATTGTAAAAGAAACTAGCATATGCCTAGTAAACTTGAAAAACAACTAATTCTTTATCTGTTAAACTTAAACCAAAATGTAAGAGATTTATCAAGCATTTGATAAGCAGTGAGCAGGTGCAGTAAGAACATAATAAAGTATCACACATAAGAAACACACATGAACACCAATATTTAAGGTGGAAACACAATGTGGGAGAAAACCATCGTTGTTGTCATCTCAGTCTTCCAACTTATTAATATCAAAAGTTTCTTACATTCTTATACTGGTGCAAACTCACGCCAGTATGCAAGCACCCACCTGCTGAAGGCTACAACCTTCACTCATTCTCCAACTCCTATTGAAAGAGAGCTCCAACCCCCTGATCTGATTACCAGCTACTACTGAAGGAAGCTTCGACTTCCTCACTGAAAGCTCCAAACCTCAGTAACATTCGTGGACCAAGTTTCATATATTTTCACATTGGATCCACCTTCTTTAATACATCATAACTTGTAGATCAACTGAAGAAAACACCAACTTAATTCAAACAAAACAGTGAGATCATTGTAACCAAAACACATAACTAACTCATAATATTTCATCAACACACAGAATCAACTGCAACCTTGATCATTCATATGCCAACATGTATATGCTACTTCACTTAAGGCAACCTGCGTGTATACACACTTTTCTGTAGAGAATCAGTGTATAGATCTCAATATACTAAAAAATTGTAATTATGAATCAGACACAAAGTTGATCATAGTTATTCTGAAGTATTCTGTTAGCTTAAAGAACCCTCATATAGTTAGCAACATCAATAATCTCTTCAACCAATCAACATGTAACCAAATTCAACTTCATCATTCAATCAGTTCTACTTCAAACATTATCACTTAACCCAAATCAACATGAGGACATCATTGACAGACAACAGAGATACAACAACACTGAATAGGTTGATCAGTCATTTATGAACATAAACCCTTCCTTTGTATACGCGAACTTGAAGAAACGAACCCGTGTGTATACGCGACTTAACCGAGACCAACCTACATACATATCTATAAATTTTGACCTAAAATTGCGCAACTCTTCAGAACTTCAGAAAGACCAATATCATAATATTCAGAGATAAAAACACGCGTCAATACTTAGATCTAGTCAATCCAGGAGTAGATCATATAATGGAAATTCATTTCAAGTCTCATGACCCTGATCCATCATTGTATTCACTAGTGCATAATTAACTCTGGCCCTTACAATGCAAATATACTTCAAATTGAAGTATTCATCAAAAACCCTTTCACATGCCCACTTAGCACTTTGATTTTCACCTCCTTTTATAGTTAGAACCTTAGCCAATACCATGGATCAAAAATGCACTAGTGCCTGTGGTAATCTTGGATGGGATCAAGTAACCATTACTGTGCTCAATATTGTGGGCTAATACCATGGTAAGGACCCTTGGTATTCTTAAATTAGGGCGCCAGCATGTACATGAATTTTATTCTTTGTACATGTGTGTATAAGCGACTTGGCCTTGATGAACCCGTGTATAGATCTTCAAATATTCACCTTTATCAAACTTATGATTTTGATCTGTAAACCTTTGTCCCATCATTCTGTTATTTTGTTCCATCATTCTGTCACTTTTGAACTGACCTGTGGATTCATCCAATTACCATATACTTGTTTTGTTACAAGTGAGTTTCCATCAAGGACAACAAATGCATCATAATGCCAACAAATAGGTTTTTCCATGTTGTTTCTTTCCCCTTGGAGGTTTGATGCACGTGATATTGCCTTCAATTTCAGGTCCTCTTGCATTCAAGAGAAGTGCTTATTCCAATGTGGAACAGCTTCAACAACTATGCTTTCGATGATTTTTGGTTTGAAGAGCTCCCCCTCTCTGAGCTGTACCTCCATTTTTGAATTTCCTACTAGTATCTCCCCACACAAAATTCTCATCTATCATATTCCTAATGATACATGGCTTGCTTCAGGGCTTAAGCACTCTCTCTCGGGCATGTTCTCATCCCCTTATCATTTTATTCAACCAGCTTAGTGTCTCTCTCCTCACTCCCTCATTAGTTGGCTCATCCTTTTTTTGGGTTTCTTGTTGTCCTTTCCCTACCTAGATCATGGCCACCTTTGATGCTCAATGACCTAGCCTTGACCCTTCTACACGTGGTTCCTCTCTTCATTCCTACCACTTGTGCCTCTTCCCCTTTGACCACCTATTTTTCTTTCTTTATTGGGCCCTCCATTGTTCCTTGTTAATGTGCATATGTTCGCAGATGAGAAACCTACTATGAGGAACAAACCTCATGGGGGAACATGCATATTCACCACCACCTAGAGGAAACTGCTTCCTAGTTTCAAGAGCTTACCCTTGGGCCCCATCCGGGATGAGCTTTATTGGGTGTGATATACATTAGGTCATTATTCCAACATCACCATGTCAATCTGAGATATCATTAAATTTGAGGCACAACGCAATATGTTCCAGAAGAAAACCTCAAGTACTTGCAAAAGCCTATCTTTGTCTTACTATGGAAGCTCTTTGTCAACACCTTCATATTCTTCCAAAAACATATCAATCCCTTGCATTCTATTATAATCCTACAATCCTATTTGTTGGACACCTAATCCACTAAGGGTTATGGTGTGGATTGTGAAAGGTCATTGGAGTCCAAGAGACCACTTGGTATATGAAAACCAAGGGTCATAACAATGTACTATAAATTTACATCTTTGCGAATAGAAATGAAACTCACGATTATCGTATTTGTTGTCTATTCATGTGTACATTTAACTTGGTATCAAAGCAAGCGAATTTTGGCCTTGCTCCATTTTGAGCCATTGGTTTTGTGGCCTCTATGTACATGTCACTTCTGCCATCCCTATTTACTTCCAAAAGCATTTCTTCTGCTCACCAAACTCTGCATTTTTGTCACGAAACTATCGTTGCTCTTGATACGTACGTTGTATACATTGGATTGATTGAATTCCAGGCATAATATGTGGGTTGTATACATCGAATTATGTTGAACACCGTGAATCTAGTTGACAACATTGAAAAAACAAACCCTCCATTAGTTCTGGTCAACTACGTTGAGTTCTGTATGTTGGTATCACAATCTTGTGTATGGTGCAGTTGTTGGAAAATTGAATGATGTTGTTTATTTGTGTTAACCTACGAGGACCAAGCTTGACATTGTATATGTTGTATGTGGAAACCTGACCGTGATATATAAATTCAATTCCATGTTGCATTGAGCTCTTTTAAAAGGTTGTATGGTATGAAAAGTTGACTTGGTATGTTTCCTATGCATTGAATGTTTTTTTTGAAGGTCGTAGTATGTTTTTAAGGCCATTTTTTTATATGTGGGTTAGTTATGCTCTTTTTGAAGACCATATGTAAAATAAACCTTGGTATGGTTCATAAAATTTATGAAATATGTTGTCCCTTTTTAAGGCTATATGATATATGATGGGAACATATATGATATATTTTGTGTGAATTACTGAATGAGTGCGTCGTATATATTAAGCGTGTTGAATGAAATATAATGCATCATGAACTATGACATGCAAGTGTATATGTTGTGTTGACTGGTTTGATAGCATGTGTGTTGGTTGTATGGGTATGGTGATCTTACAGTATTTTTAGTGGGCAATGTGATTGGAATGTATAGTGACATATTTATGAAAGCCGGTACAAGTGGTTCTAATCTGCCTAGCCTCAAGAGAAATCACTCTCCCCATTGATTTCTATGAAGTAGCTTGTCAATTCATCTCCCACTCTCTGGCAATTGCATTTGCTTGCTCAGTTCCAAAAGATTTATGTGGTAGTAACTGTTGATTACTGAAGTCATCATAAAAGAAAAAAGAAAAGAAAAAACGTTGAGAGAAATTTGGTTTGTTATTGGTGCGTAGAGGAACACTGGAAACAAAAATAGTTTTTCAGCAACAAATTTGGGTGCAACCTGGAGAGCCATCACTTTTGCAACCTTGTTTTCACAACTGAATTGAGATATTGGTGTTTTTTCTATTGAAATTTCACAAGTATTCCAATAGCAACTATAAAAGGTTCATATATAATTTATTTCCACTATAGTATAATCATTAGGAAGACCAACAACAAGAAGATCTTTGAATTTCTGAAGATGATAATTGTTGTCTTTAATACACGATTCCGGTTCTTTCCATTTTGAGGAAAATTGTAATCTAGAAAAATAAAATTATCATGAATATTTCAAGACCTTGGTTTGAAGTCGGGTTCTTCTTCGCTCAATGACTACAAAAGTTGCACAACCTTTAATATTTTGTTTTGATCTTGAAGGACATGATACCAATTCCATTTTTAATCGTTTTGTGGTTCAACTTGAGAGTATAATTTATGTTGTTGGTATTAGTTACATGGTAGTGTGAAATTCAACCTTCAGACATTTTTTTGAAACTTGAAAATTTCTTTAACAAGTGTGTTAGAGCTAAAGTAAAGGGAGAATGTTGTTAATCTTTATATTCAAAATTGCAGTAATCTAGCACGGTTAGCTATCTGCCTTTACAAGTACATTTTTGGTCATTCGTTGAATTGAGTTGTTTTAATAATGGAAAAAAATCATGGATTATTAGAGTTATTAAGCACTCTAATCTTATCTACTACTGGCAACACAATACAAATCAATAAACCACTCTTGTTGACATTCAAACATGTCTACAAAATGGACAAGAAAATCATGACTTTTTGTAGCTTGAATATCAGCTACAACAAGAGGAGCTACTGTAGCGTAGTCATCTTTATGAACTAGTTATTATTCGGAACAATACTCTCTTTGAGTTTGAGACAAACTCCCATCAGTTGCCAAAAAATAATTAGATCAACAAGGTTGAGGTTGAGTTAGTGCCCTATGCAAGGGTTGATTTGCATGTCGAAGTAGAAATTCATCTTGCAATTCCCGAGTCCATCATCAGACCTTAGGAAGATCTTGTCAACAATAAGCACAAAACATGGCTTAGATATGACGAGGAAGTGTCCTTTCATACTCTAGCCTACTCTAAGACTATTCAATTTCATAGTGTTGGATATCCTTAAAACAAATCATTATCACATGTTCCTACTCCTCATTCGCAGCGATAAATTGTCAAATGCCAACATTGTACTAGAGTTGGCCACATGAAAGATCATTATTTTGATCTTCATTCTTGTAAGCATTGTGGTCAACACACTCATAATTCAAACAAATGCTTCAGAAATAAGCCTCCTACAAGAAAAAATTTTCATCTTGGATGGATTGCTTCTTGGATATGGGCTTCAACAACTAAGAAGATATTTCGCTCATATCACAGAATTTGTTCACGAGTACTGAAAAGTATTGCAGTTGAGTTTTCTTCATCTTCTCAGCTTGTATTTGGCAGGGGGGGATTGATGGTCATCTACAAGCTTCAAAGATAAATCAAGCGAGCCTGAGCCACAAACTAAACCTACTACCCAAGCCTACAACCAGAGACATCCATACCCAGATTCAAAGTTGTAGCCAGAGATACAGAAGCCCCTGAGCATTCCTATGGTTGGTGGCCTTCCTTAAAACATTTTAAGTTGAGAACTCCCATTTTAGGTTGAGGTTCTCCCTTTTTTCCATAGGTTGAAGACCTTCATTTTCCAGGTTGATGGTATCTCTCTTCAAAGCATTAAGGAGTACTTCCTCTAGCATAAGACTTCAACATCTTGCCATATTTAGAAGAATTATGAGAATCACACTGAGTGTTCCAAGTTAAGACCCACATGTCTCCTTTTCACAAAAAAAATTGGGAGCACCAAAGTTAGAATAGTTCCAGGAACTGCACTAAGCATTCCAATGTTGGTCGTCATCCATAAACCATGTCAGTTGAGACCTTGAGTTCTCCCACCTAAACATTTTTTAGAGAGAACATTCAACTAGTGGTTGCCACTTTTGTATTACAACACTCTTTTTGGACTCATATATATCCCTTTAGATTAAGGGGGGGATGTTGGACACCTAATCTGCTAAGGGTTATGATGTAGAATGTGAAAGGTCATTGGAGTCTAGGAGACCACTTGGTATATGAAAACCAAGGGTCATAAAAACGTATTATAAATGTACACATTTATGAATAGGAATGTAACTTATGGTTATCTTATTTGGTTGTCTATTCATGTGTATGTTTAACACTGTTGACATTTATTGAAAAAACAAAACCCAATTACTAGTCGCTGGAATTTTTGAACCCCGACTCCTAACTGGGTTGAGAAACTTCTATGTGAGGCCTTTCTCATTTGTCTAGAGGACAAGGGAGTTAGAAACCAAAACGATCTTCACACTCCCAAAGCAAAAGAGTAAGCAAAGATCCTACTCTTAGATCCCTACCGAGTTGAGCAACTTCTATGCGAAGCCTATCTCAATTGCCTAGTGGATAAAGGGCCATAAGTCTCATCACACCACCAACAAAAGAACTGGGAACTTAATCAAATTATTTATCCTAAGTCAATGCATAAAACTCACTCAACAAATCCAAATGGAAAGTAAATCCAACTTCAATTCATTACACATTCCTATTTATCATTCACCCTGTGATAATGTAAATATGTTCTAAAACAATGTCAAACCTGCTTCAATCAACCATTAGCTCCAATAAAAATAGTATGTTGACTATCCAAGAAAAGTGTTACACACACAAAAACCCAATATAATAATTCAATTATGAGGTTAACTATTTGTCTAATGTGCTCAATGCGTGCACTTTTCTTAAATAAAATCAAACCAATACAAGTCCCAATGTGTGTGTGTGTGTGTGTGTGTTCGTGTATGTTGCCACAATCTACACTAGCAAATAATCCAACGAAAAAGGACCATTGTGTAATCACCTTGCAATCACAAGAGTTTGAGAGATATCTTATTAATGTTCTTGATGAAAATTACAGTACATTAGCTTCAAAGTTATGCTCATTTTCAACACATTCCTATGCGTTAATCAATAAATTTATTTATGCAAAAGGTAAGGCAACAAACATATATAGCTATATCAAAGTATCATTGAGATATGGTTCACATTTTTAACATAAAGATCAAGATAACATGAATCCCAATCAGGAAGCAAGATGTGTAAAGATATACTCTATCCCTAAGGTTTCACAAGGTAAGACAAATAAATACATGCATAAATTGTACTCATAATGTCTTAATAAATGATTCATCAAAGTCCAAATAAAAGCTACATGTTACTATTCCAAGATCGTATCCCTCTTCAAATCATTCTTGTGCAACAAACCATTCAAAACAATCTTATAGGAAAAAAGGTAATAGATATTTCGTTGTAAGAATATTATTGATTCAAAGCTAGATACAATCAATTTGTGGCTTAACATTTAAAAGGAGTGACACCTCACGAGTTCAACCCTCATCTTCTCCATATTGAGATGCGCTTTACAACAAATATATGATCCCCATAACCATGGAACAATGACAAATTTCCCTTTATCAATATCTCTCCGAACCCCCTAATTAGGGTTCCTACGCAAGTATTTATACAAGGAAGATCAAGGGCAAATTTAAACAATTTTTTCCAACAATTTCACAATAAATCATGATAAATACTACAAGATATCAATGTGTTGATATCTTCAACTAGAGATCTAATCACACGGGATTAGTTTAGCATGATACCCTCTATGAATAGCTTGATCTGATCCAATTTTCTAATTGGTTTCTTAGTTTGGGCTTAACTAAACATTGCCCACAACATGAAATTTTCCCTTCAAAGAACCTTCAATATCTACTAAACCAAACACTTTCTTGAGGAAATCCTCACAAGTAACCTAATTGGTTGAGGAAATCCTCACAAGTAACCTAATTGGGGATGTCTTGAGAAAAACCCATGTTTTATAGTTTCCATATTCTATTCCATTTTTCCCAAAAATCGCACATGAAGTATACGACTCAAATATTCCCAGAACAGGTTGTCATAACTATTGACCATTTCCTAGAGGCTTCTAGAACTGACCTGGGTGCGAAGTAGACAATATGGAACCATGTCACTAATGTTAGGAACAAAAATATGTCTTAGAATCTTCCATAGGGTCACATGAATATGTTGAACTCAGAGGTTGGTTACGAGATCTACATAGAGATTGCAAGAATTATCTGGGAAAAAACAATATTAGTAATAAAACATCTTTTAAATTCTGCAATTCATCAAAGATAGTGGAATTAGGAATTAATTCAGCAACATAATTATTTGTCCTAGTATTATATCTATGAATCAAACAATCATTGCAAAAAAGCTAACAAGAATGCGTACAGATGGGATCAAGATAGGATATTGCAAGTGAAAATATGGCGAAAATAGCATCATTTTCGAAGTGCAACAAGCTCACCCGCATGGAGAGAGAAGGAGCCTCTCAGAAACACCAACTCTTGGACATAAAGGTTTTCATAGAGATGGTAGAATGTGTTCCAAATATCATGAATATGCACAGATGTTTCAACAAGTACATGAACATCATGGAATTATATTGGCACTTGAAATTCCCCTTTGGCAGATTCCTAATGGATCAGTTCAAGCATTGAGAAAACCTACTTCACACTATGGATCATTTGCATCATCACATGAATGACTTGGATAAGTGATTGGACCACATAGAGCAACACCTCAATAACCCACCCCAGGATGGTAGTATCCTTGGCAACAATCAAGACATGATCTGGGTCACAATTCCATATATTGATCCCTTTGTTTATTCTTATGTTATGCTTAGGAATCTATCATTTTTGGTATTACTTTCTATTTTCATGGCCAACCTAACTTACTTTTCAATTTATGTATAGCCTTTTATGCTTTTTTGAGCACTAGGCTATCATATGGCTCTCTATGGAGAGCGTCTCCCCATTAAAAGATTAACATAAAGCATCTAGAATTTCCATTTAATCTCCTATTTATAAAGTAATACAATACTTATTCCACAAAAAAAAAATCCTAAAAAGAAACCCCCGAAGGAAACTCAATTGGAAATCACTTTGATAATGAAGTGTTATGTACCATGCGATTCGAGGTTCATATCCCCCCAATTTACCCCTGGTCAATGTGATGGGGGTGGTGTGGTTCACCTAGAGGTTATAGTGGTAGTGGTTAGAATTGACTTCTTGTCACTCGAATAAGAGACCTACCTATTTTTTTATTCCTTTAGTTAAAAGAAAAGAAAAAAAAAGAAGAAAACATTTCCCTAAAAAAGAAATTATTAGTTAGAAAACCCAACCATGATCATCAAATTACATAAAATAACAACACACTCCATAAAATACAAAAGCCTCACATACTAATAACCAATTATGCTCAATCCTCAGATGGAGTGATGGATAGTGGGTCATACATGTCACATAGACTAAACATTTGGAAGACACATGTGAAGAGGTATAGGGGCAACTAAATGGATTAGTGCCTATGAAAATTGAGGAGCTTCGACCATCAATATTTTTTCATGAGTGGTACTACATTTCTTCTCTCGATCATGCGGTATACTACTCCATTTCTTCTCTCGATCATGTGGTTAAATGTCAGTAATGGGTTGTGTGAGGAAGTAGGAAAACTATATTTATTGTGCAACAACCCTATAATTAAGAGATTGTTGCATGGTAAATCATGCAGCAATTGAATGCATCCATCCAACATACATGTGATTAATCCTATGATTAAATTAAAATATGGTGAGGTACATCTCATTAAACCCCTTCATGTCCAATTGATATGCAAGTTGATCTAAACCTGGTTTCGTAGATCAATCTATAGGTAGAAGAGAGCCAACGGTGTCGATTGAATGGAGTGTTAAGTTGCCTCTCATTAAAGTAGCAACTACCATGACTCATTTAATTCAATTCGAAAAGAGGGGTGTATCCTAAAGGGCTCACTCTCTGCACATTTCCCTCCCCAATCTAGTCAATCATTGTAACATGAGAATAAACTTAATATGAGTTCAACTTGTCGCATGCAAGAATTGCACTTAGATGAACAAGATAACAAATTTCCCTTGAACACCCTAGCTACATCCAATTGACTATATATATATATATATATATGATAAATTTGATATAGCAATATATATTTATTAAAATGTAATACTAATATTCTCAATAAGTTAAAACATTTACTATACAACTATGTTGTAGGAGTTTTTGGAATGAGGGGATATTGAAAACATGGCTTTCTCAAAAGAGGAGACATTGGGAATGTGGGTACGAGTATTTATAATTATTATAAGTTTGGTCCAATTTTCCAAGGAATGTGAAATTGTGAATATATTCTAATAATTATACATTTCAAATATTATTTCAAACAAATTGGAGGTCAATCGAGAATAACATTGCTATGGATGTATGTTGGAATTGTTGTATAGTATTTATATTATAGTATAGTAGTCTTTACAATGTTAATATACTAAATTCTATTTTCAATATTAATAAGTATCAATTTCAAAATGTATTAAAATCTTGAAAATGAAAATTTTATTAATTTATGCTAATAATTATATGAACATTATGCCACCTCATCTACTAATGGCTTAGGGATGGCTGGAATTGTTAAATAACATGCATTCAATGAGGTCATTACTCGATGGTAAGGTTAGTGATTTCAACCATACTCTGGTTAATTCCATGATTGAACTTGCATTAGAAAATCATCTCGTCTAGAGTGGTTGTAGTTCAACATTAAGAATTAAGATCAAATTACTCAAGGAACGAAGTTTATAGACACTTTTCAATTATTGCCGACCTCTTCTTATGGAGCCTACTTTGAGTAAGTACCCCTGGGTTTCTTTAGTTCTACCAAATTGTTTCCATCTTATAATTTTCTATTTCGAAAGGATCCATCACCTCATTGAAAAAATCTTCCCTTCACTTTTTCCTTCGATCCTGCTAATGTTTCTCTTTTACTTCCTCTCTTCGCTTCAACACCACTCCTTTGATTCATGGCCTTTTATCTTCCATTGTATACCATTTTTATTCACTCTCTATTTCTATGCAATCATCATTGGGTATCAACTCCTCCTTGTGTAGACTATCTATTCCTCTCTCTCCCCTCTCCTACTCCTTTTTTGTATAATTCCTCATCGAGGACATTGTCGTTCTAGTTGAGGTCACAATAGGCATGAGATACCTCCTTCAACCTAGTCCCAAGCCAATGTGGAAGCATATTTCAATCGCTGTTGAGAGTTTACCAATCAATCTACTCATGAAGAGAGATATCCTACAGAATGGGAGGCATGACTTTACCATAGATTCTTATCAAATATTGAGTTGGAGGAGAGTGTTAGAATGATGGGTTCTTGACATAGGCAAAATGTAACAACCCCTAGTTGATTTTCCATGTAAATAAAATAACACCAAGGTCATGGGACATGTATTCCAAGCTGAATGTGGGAAAAACATTATAGTGGGCATCACTTGTGATTAATTAATGGCTATGGAAATTGGAAATGGAAAAGAGGCAATAATTGGCATTTAATTATGAAAATAAAGGAAAATAGGAGAAAAAGAAGGTGAAGAGACACATATTTGAATGCAAGGGAAATTTGAGGAAAAATGAAGGAAAATGAAGAAAATAAAGGCCTCAATGATAAAAAGGCTTCAGAGAAAAAATTGCTAGCCTTTTGATAATTTTAGCTTTTTAACAGTTTTGTGGTGGATATTTAGTTCATTCTCTCATACTTTCATTCTCCTACACTCTTGCACACTTAGAGAATTCTTGGAGGATGCTTGGAGCATTCTAGTATTCACCCGGACTAGAGAAAGAAAGGAAAGGAAAACAAGGAAGCACAGGGGAACAGTTGGATCAACAACTAAAAAAGGGATACTTTGCATGTAACAAGTTGCATGTGTGATTCCTTGTTGATTTTTGGATGCATGGTATATGCATGAGATTACTTGGTTGTGTGTTGTCGTTGGAGTGGAGATTTTCCTGGATTGATAGTGGTTTCAACATTTTATTTCCATTTCCTGGATAACCATGATTTTGTGGGTTTTCCACTTATTTTTCTAATTGATTCTCAGGTTCCCTATGGATATGGGTTGGAAACAATGCTCTGGAAGACCTGAAACAATTTGGGTTGAGTTACTAGTCCCTGGAGCCATAGGTTGGGACAAATTCTCTAGATCACTTGGTGGGTTGAGCTACTAGTCCCTGGAGTTGTGGTTGGAGAAAACAATTTGGATCCCTAGAAGGATGTGGACTGATTTACTAGTTCTTGAAGCCTTGGACAACTTGGGTAGAGATCGATCTAGTTTATGTTAGTGATTTCTGGATCGTATAGTTGAGATCACTATAGTTTAGGGTTGAGGTGGTTTGGCCTCTAGAAATATTGGTTGGTTTTGTCTTGGTTTATCTCATGAGATCCCACATTCATGCTTGGAATATGGCGTAGGGGTGATTGGATGAAATAGAGATTTGGTTCATCCCAATATATGGTTGGGCTGTACATGGAAGCCCCTGGTTTGGTTAGATTTTGAATATGTTAATCAGAGTTATTTTCCTATTGTTATCTATGAACACTTGTACTAGATATCATGTTGACATTGTCGTTGATTTGCCATACTTCTTATGTTGGTTATTTATTGGTTGTATGCTAGATATATAATGTATGCTATATATGGCTCTTGTCATGTTTTGATAAGTTAATGAATAGTTGATGAATTTATGGGATAACCAGTGTTATTACAACTAGTTTGAGAGGGAACTGGCCCTTCTTGGTGATTCTCAGAGGAAGACTATCGGTTTATGATTAGATATGCATTCATGACTGATAGCTCACCCATTTACCATATATTTGATGACATGTATGATGTGGATTAGGCTTCTCTAGGTCAATTTCTTTCTTGAGTTTGAATGGTTAGTATTGCCATTGTCTTTTCTATGCTTCTGGAAATTTATAGGAAATTTTGGGCAATGGTCTAGAAGCTAACCTGAAAAAGTGCCTTAGATCCAAGTATTACATGCATAAGACTAGATTATTTAGGTCATATCCACATGGAGACAAGCCCATGAATGCAATTATAGGCTTCCAACTGCATGGATATAGTATCAAGGGTGAAATTATGGAGTTAGGTCAGAGAAAAAAGGTTCTAGCTCAGGGATTGATCACCTCGGGTGGTTTTCAAGCTCATGTTAATAAGAGTTATTTTCCTATTGTTATCTATGAACACTTGTACTAGATATCATGTTGACATTATAGTTGATTTGCCATAGTTTTTATGTTGGTTATTTATTGGTTGTATGCTGGATATATAATGTATGCTATATATGGCTCTTGTCATGTTTTGATAAGTTAATGAATAGTTGATGAATTTATGGGATAACAAGTGTTATTACAACTAGTTTGAGAGGGAACTGGCCCTTCTTGGTGATTCTCAGAGGAAGACTATCAGTTTATGATTAGATATGCATTCATGATCGATAGCTCACCCATTTACCATATATTTGATGACATGTATGATGTGGATTAGGCTTCTCTAGGTCAATTTCTTTCTTGATTTTGAATGGTTAGTATTGTTATTGTCTTTTCTATGCTTCTGGAAATTTATAGGAAATTTTGGGCAATGGTCTAGAAGCTAACCTGAAAAAGTGCCTTAGATCCAAGGATTGCATGCATAAGACTAGAGTATTTAGGTCATAACCACAGGGAGACAAGCCCATGAGTGCGATTATAGGCTTCCAACTACATGGATATAGTGTCAAGGGTGAAATTATGGAGCTAGGTCAGAGAAAAAAGGTTCTAGCTCAGGGATTGATCAGCTGGGGTGGTTTTCAAGCTCCTGAGTGATTTGTAGTCCCTGTGGGATGTCGATAAGTGTTCAATTTATAGCACCCACTTCCTTACCCGGAACTTGGGGGTCGGTTAATGTAATAATGACACTTAGCTCATGTTTACCCTAACAAGCTTTCTGAATTTGGGTAAATGTGGGAGGAGGCATTACACAAAACTTGCTCCAGAAAAAATCAATACATGAAGAATATGGATCTATATTGGTAGATAAATATCACAATGGAAAAATTATTAGTTGAATAAATTAAGCCTAGGAGGAAAATTTTCTATGCACAAGTTCCTTGCAACAAAATTTCATAGAGATGAATAACAAATTTCCAATGTTAGCCAAAAATTGACCAACTTGGACTTCCATAACATCGAAGAAGATTACCCAGCTTCATCTACCCCTAGGTGGACATTCTCATTGGTAATTGTGACATATTTATATTGATTTTTCTCTTTAGGATAATTCACATAATGATAGCCTTGTAGACATATGCTACACTAGTTTCTATTCTAGTTATCTAGAAAGTTATAGACTCAATTGTTTAGTTAAGTATTTTAAGACTCTTAGTGTGATATTCATGAATAAGTACTTATTTCTATACTTATGGTCTAGTTCCCTAGTGGAAAAATAGAATATATAAACTTATAATGCTTTATTTTGATCAATAATGCAAATTTAGTTTAACTTACAAAAGAAATAAATGTCAACAAGATGGATAAAACATATCCAATGTTAGCCAAAAAATTAACCAACTTGGACTTCCATAACATCAAAAAAGATGATCTTTCTTCATCTACCCCCTAGGTGGACATTTCTAATGGTTAATTGACATATTTTAATTTATTTTTCTCTTTAAGAGAATTCACAGAAATGATAGCCTTGTAGACATATACTACATTGGTTTCTATTCTAGTTATCTAAGAAGTTATATACTCAAGTATTTAATTAAGTATTTTAAGACTCTTGGCATGCTATTTATGACTAAATACTTATTTTTATACTTATGGTCTAGTTCCCTGGTGGAAAACTAAAAGATAGACGTATAATGCTTCATTTTGATCAATAATGCAAATTTAGTTTAGCTTACAAAATGTTAAAGACACACATGGAATAGGCAAGAGATATATAAGATAATCATTAGTTGTATTTATTATTCACAATATATACATTTATAATACATTGCTATGACAATTGGTTTTCATATACCAAGTGGTCTCTTAGACTCCAATGACCTTTCACATTCAACACCATAACCCTTAGCAGATTAGGTATCCAACATTCCCCCCCTTAATCCAAAGGGGTATACACGAGTCCAAGAAGAGAATATTAGAAAAATAGTCACAACCAATGGCTGAATGTGCTCTCTAAAAAAGGTATAAGGTGGGAGAACTTGAGGTCTCAACTGATAGTGGTTTAAGGATGACCACCAACAATGGAACACTTAGCGTAGTTCCTCGAACTCTTTCAAATTTGGTTAGAAGCAAAAGTCTTCTAATAGAGGATGTTATAAAACCAACTCATAAAATAGAAGAAAAGATAGATCAACACCTTCAAAATCAGCCTCTTCGAGGGGGAAACCTCATTTACATCACAAAAATGAACAATTATTGGATGGTTCAAATGACACAACCTCCTTTCTATATATAGGAGTCTAACGGGTCACAATATAATTAGAGCCGACATAACAATAATAATGTAAGGGAACCACAATAACAATAGTGGGCTTCTATGGGGCACACGAATAATAATAAGGGCGCTACAATAATAACAATGACGGAATAGTGGGCTTCTATGGGGCACAACAATAACAATAAGGGGGATACACTAATAATAATGAGGGAATACACTAGTATTATAAGGACCTAGCATGCCCCTCTCCTTAAAAAAAAGTGATGTCCTCAATGCGTGATTAGTTTTGGATGCTTTTATACAAAATTCTCATCCTCCCATGTGGAATCATTCAAAGGTAAGTTCTTCCACTTGATGAGATACTCTGAAATTGATTGATTTCGTAATTGTCAAGTTCTTGTTTCTGTGATTGCTTCAAGTTCTAGTATGATTTTTCCTTCCTCGTAAAATTCTGGGAATATTGTTTGAACTAGGATCTTGTGAGCTATAACCTTTTTTAAGCATGAAACATGGAAAATTGGGTGCACTCGGGAAGATGTAGGAAGCTCCAACTTATATGCCATAGTACCAATATTTTGCAACACCTTGTAAGGACCATAATACTTTGGTGATAATTTATTATCCTTCTTATGAGGAAAATTTGTGTGTATGGTTGTAGCCATAAAAATACACAGTTGCCTACATCAAAAATTCTTTCAGTGTGATGTTGATCCGCCTGTTGTTTCATTCTATTCTACGCCAAAGTGAGGTTATCCTTTAAGAGTTGGAGAACTTATTGTTGATGCTCTATGTGATCTTCCACTTCTTTAACCTTAGAATTTTCTCTTAAAGGTGACGTGATGGATGGTGGATGATATCCATAAAGTGCTATAAATGGGGTCATTTTTGCTGCAGTATGGAAGAAAGTGTTATACCAACATTCAACTAGAGTTAACCATTTGACTCATTGTGTTTGTTTATCAGATACAAAGCAATGAAGATATCCTTCCAAAAATTTGTTTACTATCTCACTTTTCCCATATGATTGAGGATGATAAGATGAGCTATGAGCTAATTGAGTACCCAGACAAGAAAATAATTCCGTCCAAAATTTCCAGTGAAAATAGGATCTCTATCGCTTATGATAATCGTTGGGTTTCCATGTAGCTTTTGAATTGTTTCCATAAATGAAGTAGCAATTGTCCTGGCTTTAAATGGATGAGATAATGCACAAAAGTGTGCATACTTGGTAAGTCTATCAACTACCACCATGATGACACTCTTTCCTTCAGACTTGGGTAAACTTGTGATAAAATCCATTGAAACCTCCTCCCAACATTGACTTGGAATGGTTAAAGGTTGTAACAGAACCAAGGTCTTAATTGTCTCAAATTTATTTTTTGGGAAACCAAACATTCTGCCACAAACTTTTCAATATCAAATTTAAGGCCATCCCAAAAAAAATCCTTCTTAATCCTGTGGTAAGTTTTTAAAAATCTTGAGTGCCCTCCTAAGGGAGAGGTGTGCAATTCCAGAAGAATATTTTGTTTGAGTTGGGAATTCTTACAAATGTATAAGTGATATTTGTACTAGAATGCATCATTTTTCCAGCTAAATGTATCAAATGTACTAGGATCTTGCTACAACTTTGCCCAACCTTATTTCAATCCTTGTATCTGGACATTCATCATTGCTTCCATGTCTGATTTTGAACCATCATTCAAAACTTCCATGTCCCTTTTTATACCATCTATCTTAACATTCATCATGGTTTCCAATTCATTTTTTGTTACTTTTTGCGAGGGTGAAATTTGTTGCATTTGGTCTTGCAATTTTGATATATCATGTTGCATTTCTTTCTCTTCTTCATGTGCCATAGTGGATCTTGTGGGTTTCTTACTAGGTGTTTCCATTTTATTTCTTTGGGGCATCAATTAATGATAATTAGGCTTCATTATGCCCTTTTGAATCACTTCAAACTAATTTTTCAAACCAAACTTATGCAATTTTTTAAAAAGACTACACACCTTTCTTTTGCTTCGTAGGAGCTCAATATTGTATCTGTTGTATCTTTGCAATTTTGATCTCCAAGGTCTACAATTTCATCCTATGGCAGCCCTATGAAACCTATTTTAAACTCGACAGGTGGATCAAGATTGGAGTCTTCAAGAAAGATTTAGGCCAAATATCCCATACTGACTTATTATAGACTTCTTTAGTAGAGAAAACTTGTATGAAGTGCCACGTATCACTATTTTCATCTTCGGGCATGAAAATGCTATAAAGAAAACTACAGGCTTTCCTATTTTTGTAACTACTTATAAAATTTCAATCTGATACTTAGAGAGAAAGTTATGATGATTTTCCCAAGGTCACCTGTTTGGGATGTAATTCGGGATCCTGCAAAAACCCTAACTTCCTTGGATCATATCTCAAAAAATATAGCGAGAAAAGATCTGAAATTTGGACTTGAGGTTCAGCGAGATTTTGGCTCAAATGGGTTTTTTTTAGCTTCTGAAATGTTGCAAAAAAAGTTATAGCAAAAATGCCACGATGACCTGTTTGGAGCAATGAAACCCTAGAATCCAAAGCCTATCATACCAAATGTTATGCAACCAACTCACAAAATAGAAGAAAATATAGATCAACGCCTTCAAAATCAGCCTCTTCAAGGGGAAAACCTCCTTTAAATTACATAAATGAACAATTCTTGGTTGGTTCAAATGACACAACCTCCTTTCTATATATAGGAGTCTAAGGGGTCACAATATAATTAGAGCCGACATAAGAATAATAATGTAAGGCACCAAAATAACAATATTGAGCTTCTATGGGGCACAATAATAACAATAAGGGGGCTACACTAATAACAATGAGGGAATACACTAGTATTATAGGGGACCTAACAGAGGAAGTTCTCCCAATATTTTTTGAAAAGGGAGACCTTTGAGTCTAAATCTAGATTGCTTAGTGATATTCTTAGAACTCTTCTGAATATGGAAAGAAGATAAAGTCTTTGGTTAGAGGAAGTGATCCTTAATGCTTTGAAGAGGGAGACCATCATGTTGAGAACTGTATTAAGAAAGTCTCAATTTGACTTTTCCTTGGTCAAATTGAGAAAATTCAAATTTCCACATCAACAAACAACTTAGAGGCAGTGAGCTTGTGTGACATGGCTCTTGTCACTTAGTTAAAATGCTAAATTCAAGTTAGAGGGATTAGTGTTCAATTAAGCATGTGTGATTGCTATTTTAGTAATCCAGTTCAGTTATATCCAATTGTGTTTAGGTAAACTAGTTCTAACAGTTAATGGAACTAATGGAAGTTCAATTGTGCAGTGGGACAACAATCTAACTTAGTGATCATCTAGTTAAATGATCAATCAACTCAAAATAACTAGTGCACGAAGAGAATTTGAGTTCCCAATTGTGGTGTATATTCCAAGGTAGTGTAACAAGCAATTCTAAACTAGTTTGTGTGTACAAAGGTTGCATGCATTTAGATGATAAATCCTTGGTAATTGCGCAATCAATTGGAGGAAAATTTATAAAATAATAGTGGCTAATTCCTTAGGATTTGCGCAAGGAAATAGGGGCTCAAATAGAGGTAAAAATTGACTAAGCTTGGGTCAGAGATTCTCATTGAGAAGAGAGATAGGTTATTCACTTGAAGGTTGTGATCAATGTGGGAAAAAAATTGTAATACATTCTCTATTCATTTGATTAATGCAAAGAGGCTTGAGGGGTTTTTCCCAGATGGGTTCCCCTAGAAAAAAATTATCCATGTGTGGTTTTTCTTATTGCATGTTTGTGAATATTGTTTTAAATTGTGAATTAAATTCTGCATATCAGTAGAGTAGAATTGTGTCTCTTAATTTTAGATTAAACTTCTTCAGAAGTTGCAATTCTATCACCATATTTCTACATGGTATTGAAGGAAGATTCACATTAGAGTGGGAATTTCAAATTTGTTTCTTAGGAGGTTCAAATTTGCAACTTCAGTGTAGTAGGATCTCTTAAGAGTTGGGAGAATGACCTTCAATGAAATGATATTAGTGTTGGAAATAATACTGAGAGGGGGGGTGAATCAGTATTATCACATTAATAAAACTTTTTCATTTCCAAACTCTGATTCATATATGCTACTTCCACAACTTCTTATGATTAAGTTAATTGATCTTCAATGAGTGCATTAGAACATTATCAACCATATTATCAGTTAACAGATGCAGTAACATATAATAGATCATCACACATAAGGCACACACATGAACACCATGATATAAGGTGGAAACCCAATGCGGGAGAAAACCACCTGCTGCAAGTCATCTCAATATTCTTCTTAATAAGAAAATATTTTTACAATAATTTGTACTGGTGCAGCCTTATACCAGTACGGGAGCTACAACCCCCTTTTCTCTTGTACTAGCCAATCCATTTACTAGTACGCAGGCTACTACCTGCT
>APFE030836908.1:0-24524 GCA_000404065.3 Pinus taeda
CACCCATTTGAATGGAAAGAATTGGGCTATTCAATACATATTCTCACATGGATACCTTGATATTATGGCACTTTCTAGAGCAATTTATGGTTCCTCCACTTGCAACCATCACTTGACACTCTGATGTTGGATATAGGAAGCAATTCAATTCCTTGGCTATCTTACAATGAATAAAATTATGGGTACTGCCTGAATCAATCAACACTATTACCTTTTTCTTCTTGATATGTACTTCTATCTTGATAGTTTGAGGAGTGGTAATTTTGGCCAATGCATTACAAGATATGGTCAGATTCATTTCTTCTTTCTCGATGTGATCTTTCACTTCTTGAACTTTTTTCTTCTTGATATGTCCTTCTATCATCAGAGTTTGAGGAGTGGTAATTGTTGCCAATGCTTTACAAGATATGGTCAGATTCATTTCTTCTTTCCCTGGGGTTGGCTCCTGGTGTATGTCCTCTTCTTTTCACGTTTCTTGATCCTTTTCTTCCTCCTCTTCATAATATATGTAAAATAATTTTGTCTCAGCACACTTATGACCTTTAGTGTATTTGCTATCACAAATGTAACAAAACCCTTTTTCTCTTTTTTCTTCCAATTCTTGTGGTGTAAACCTTGTACGTTGTGGAAGGCTAGGAGAAAAATAACTTCCATAAATATAGTTGTGAGTGGTGGGATTCCTTGTTTCGATAATTCTGCTTTCAATTTTTCTTGCCAACCTGAATGCCTTCTCCAATGAATCAGGTTCCCAAAGACAAACCTCATGTTGAATGTTATCTTTTAAAGTCCCTATCAAGACACCTATCCTTCGCTTCTCTGGAATATCATTTACCCTTATATTCAATTTTTGAAATTCCTTAATGTGCTCTGTCATTGAACCCTTTTGTTTTATATTTACCAATTGGCTAAAGAAGGTGTTCCTCTTTGTATCCTCATAATGTGCTATCATTTCCTCTGTGAAAATTGACCACATGACAAGTGGTTTACGAGAAAAAATCCCTTCATACCATAAAAATTGATTTAGTTCTAAATATAAGGATGCAATACATACCTTTTGTAACATTTTCACCTCATGTAGATCAAAATATTGCTCCATTTGTAGTATCAAATTTACCGGATCCTTGCCATCAAACTTCCTCATATCTCCTTTTCTTGATTTTAGGAGCTCTATCTTGAAACAATTGTAACTCTATAATTTTGGATCTCCCAGTTCTGAAACTATGACATGCGACAACCCTCTACACCCTCTTTCCAATGTCATCAGTCTGATCAAAATTGAATTCTCCAAGAAATATTTATGCACAATCTTCGAAGATGAACTGATTATATACCCTATCAGAAGAGTGAACTTGTATGAAGTCCCACACATCAATATTTCCACCTTTAGACTTGAAACTGATACACAGAAGTATACAAGCTGTCCTTTTTCGGTAACTTCTTACATAAATTCAATCTGATGCTCAGAAGGAAAGTTATGACGATTTTCCCAATATCACCTGTTTGGGATGTAGTTTGGGAGCCTATAGAAACCCTAAATGTCTTGGACTATATTGTCAAAAATGTAACAAAACAAGATTTGAGGCTTGAGCTTCACCAAGTTTTTGGCTCACATGGGTTTTAATTTCAGAGTCTGAAACATTGTACAAAAACAATTATAGATAAAATGCCACGATGACCTATTTGAGATGGAATTCTAGATCTTGCAAAAACCCTAACTTCCTTAGATCGAATATCTGAAAATGTAGAGAGAGAAGATCTGAAATTCGGACTTGACGTTCAGCGAGATTTCATCTCAAATCAGTTTTTTTTTTAGCTTCTGAAACATCGAGAAAAAATGTTACAGAGCAAATTCCACAATGACTTGTTTGGAATAGTGAAACTCTAGAATCCAAAGCTGTGATACCAAATGTTATGAAACTTGCTCACAAAAAGATAGAAACGAGAGATAAATTCCTTAGAATTCAGCCTCTTCAAGGTGGCAACCTCCTTTACATTACACAAATGAATAATTCTTCGATGATGCAAATGCCAAGACCTCCTCTATATATATAAGAGTCTACGGGGTCATAATGTAATCAACGCTAACATAACAACAATAATGTAAGGGCACAATAATAACAATAGTGGGCTTCTATGGGGCACAATAATAACAATATGGGGACTACATGGACACAACACTATAATAAGGGGGTTGCACTAATAAAAATAAGGGGTTACACTAGTAGTATATGAACCTAACATACATAGATCAAACTCCACTAACAAATTTGAACTAAGAATCTAAAAATGAAATCCTCATGGCAATCCATACTTGGAGTGCATGGGAAAGTACTCAAAAGTCCATTCACAAAAACAAAGTCTCATGGTAAGAATTAGCTTTAAGGATAACTTTGGGTTTCCAAGGTAACTTATAATTATGGTAGCCTAGAATGCATGAATCTAACAAGCTCAATATTATGAATAGTGATAAGCCAGTCATTGAACTTATCAAGGCAGTTCTCCATGAGTTGTATGGAGAAATTAAGGTTGATAGCCATCATTATGCAAATATGTTCGTGAGACAGAATTTTTGATATAAAAAAAATTCTTGAGTTCTTTTGTACAATGCATGATCTTCTTTATAAGGCAAGAGACCCACTGAATACATCTTATTTGAGAAAACATTTGTCTGTAATGCCTGGCAGGATCCTAGACCTTGTCAGGGCCAGATTTGAAGACGAAAATATAGATATTGAAAATCTTTCTCTTGCAGGACTCCATGAAAAAATTATATTTACTCTACATAAAGAATTCCTCCGAAAGTAGACAGCCAAATCAGTGAATAAACAACTCAGCTTCAATGCAAGTGTTTGTGATATCTATGCAAAAACGTATCATTTTTCTTGCAAAAGAAAAAAGAAGAGCACTAGCAAAGGATAATGTGGAAGTGATTGCCAATGTCGAAAATGCAT
Organism: Pinus taeda; assembly: GCA_000404065.3. Lineage (NCBI taxonomy): Eukaryota > Viridiplantae > Streptophyta > Pinopsida > Pinales > Pinaceae > Pinus > Pinus taeda. Next base: position 2,952 of record APFE030836908.1, read on the forward strand.
GAGGAAAAGACATCCTATAAGGTTTTACCCTAGAAGACAATGGTTTCAGAGATGGAGAAAAGGATATTTCAAGAAAAGGCAAGAAGGTGCCCAAAGAGCACAATCAAGAACTTGTTTCATTTGCAAGAAGCTGGGCCACTGGGCAATAAAATGTCCTTTGAAGGGTAAAATTTGTTTCCAAAATAATTTGTTTGACATTGTCTCTAATATATATGATTCGGCTAAATGGGAGCAAGTATATCAACCCCCACAAAATGAAGAATATTTTTCAGTCACAGATTCAGATGAGTCCAACCCTCCATCTCCATATCTTGAAGACTCATTTTTCTCTGAATCCACCTTAGATCTTGACTTCATTTCTGATGTCAATATGTTTCATTTAGAAAATCCCACACACCTATGCGTTGAAATTATATCTATACAATCTTGTATTTCATCTCTCACACCTGGAGATTTCGCCAACTGATACTGACTCATGAAACGTCTCTCAACCCTCTAGCACCAACTTTCCAAACTCACATAGCCAAGCATGGTGAATCTTGGTGCCTACTATCCAAGTGACACACCCACCACTTCTGCACAGATTTCCTTTACACCCTCATCCAACATTCCACAAAAGAAGTAGTTTTGTCGTAGGTATACTATAACTAGAGAAGAAGTAAGCTTTCTACATCAAAGGAAATCCAATGGGTTTAAGAAAGCTACTCCCATCATAGAGAATATCTTAGACGAAGAAGAAGAATCAGACCAGGTTAATAAACTACAAGGAGAAATATTGCATCCAAAAACCACCAATGAAGAAAAAAAGAGGCTTGGTTAAAGAAATTCTAACCAGTATGAGAGTTGACCAGAAGGAATTGGCCAAAAAATAGAAACAACTTGCACAACTAAAAGACTCATTGATGATAGAACAATTTGAAGATATGCTTAAAGAAGAAGAAGATCATAACCGAGAACAACGAGCATTACGATGCATACCAGAAGACCACCAGCTAGAACCAGGTACATCTATTCTCTAGATGAAGGGATTTGAATATATGATTGTTATTAGAGTAGATGTCAAATTAAATGGTTATTAAAAATATTCTCTAGATGCACAAATAGACACAGGAGCTATGAATCCTTGTGCAAAACATAGTGCTATTCCTGAATATTATTGCCAACCCACAAACTCATAGTTCAAAGTTGTAAATAAGATGTTAATGACTATTAGAGCTATGGCTCCTAATTTAACGATTATGCTTAATGGAATTCCTACTTTTGTAAATTTGTACAGTTTTTATACAGCTAGTGATATTTTTTTCGGACAAGATTTTGTAAAGAGACATCTTCCTCTTATGGTAGAAGTAAGCCATATTTGCCTCAACATCCAAGGAAGAACTGTAAAAATTCAGAGAAAGTCAAGCTATGTAAATAGAATTGTAGACGCTATCCCAGATATAGTTGAATATTCTCTTGACAAGCTATTAAATATCAACAAAGTAATCAAAAATGCAGAGATCCAAGACCTGAAATGAATTAGAGAAATAAAATAGAAAATTGAAGCGAAATGTACAATAGATGCACCCAATGCATTTTGGAAAAGAGAGCAATACTTTGTGGATCTTCCCTACAAAGAAAATTATTTTGGGACATGTCAAATATCATCAACAAACCAAATGTCCGCATCAAAGATCAAATTCTATAAAAAGGAGATTGTTGAACTATTAGAAATAAAGTTGATCAAAGCAAGCAGAAGCCCTTGGGCTTGCCCAACATTCTATGTCAATAAGCATTTAGATTAAAAGAGAGGTAAACCTCAGATGGTGATTAACTATAGAGAATTAAATGATTCTTTGTTTTCTATCAAGTCTCCTCTACCATATAAAGAAGCTTTATTTTAGAAAATAAATAATAATAATGTGTTTAGAAAATTTGACCTTAACAGCATATTATGGTAGATAGGGATCAAACCATCTGATAGATACAAGACTAGTTTTCTGGTACCACATGGGCAGTTCCAATGGCGAGTAAGGCCGTTTAGATTGAATAATGCACCCTCTAAATTCCAAAAAAAATGGAAGATATTTTTGAGGACTTAAAATTTGTTATTGTTTATATTGATGACTTATTAATCTGTTCTTTTGATTTAAAATAACATAGAAAGCACTTGGAGATAGTTCACTGCAGGATTGTTAAGCATGGGTTAGACCTCAGCAAGCCTAAGCTCGAGTTTGCAAAAACTAGAATTAAATATCTAGGACTTACCTATTCCAAGGAAAATTTGAATTACAAGAACATGTGTTGAAAGCTTTAACATAATTTCCAGATGACATTTATGATCGCAGACAATTGCAGAGATTCATGGGAATCCACAATTACATTAAGCAATTTTATGAAAACCAAACCAAACATGTCAAGGTCCTATAGAAGAGGCTTAGAGGAATAAAATGGAACCCATATATGATGATTTTGTTTCAAATTATTAAGAAAAAGGTACAAAATCTACCAAGTCTGGTTCTTCCAAGACATGAATTTCCCTATATTTTAGAAAGAGATGCATTCAATGAAGTATGGGTGGGAGTTTTGATGCAAAAGCATCAAAAAAAGGGAAGAATTTTTCTCATATGCATCAGGATGTTTTAATGACACTGAACTCAGGTATCCATCTTCTCAGAAATAAATCCTTGCCGTAAAAATAGAATCAAGAATTTCAGGTTGTTCGTGTAGCTAGTAAGATTCATTGTAAGAACAAACCTCAAACATATGGCTCGGATGCTTAGAAACAAAATATTGTTAGAATAAGGAAATAATAGGGTACTAAGATGGAACTTATGGTTGGACGGATTCGATTTTGAGATTGAGTATAGGAAGGGAAAAGATAATTGTTTAGTAGATTTTCTTACAAGAGAAGCAGCTCTGAAAGAAATCAACATGTTCAGTTGTTCATCAGCTTCAAATTCATCAACACCTCCCCATGTTCTAAAGTGTTTTCAATGGGTTATAATATGTAAATATTGTCATATGTCATTTTCTTTTTCAATGTCTCATAGATAGGGTGAAGGAGAGTCCTGCATATGAATACATCCTTGAAAATGGGTTAATAGTAGCCATAGTAATGTAAGTAATATTATGTATTTTATAGATTCGCCCATAATGTTTCATGGGGCCATTAGATTTGCACCTTTTGTAGGACAAAGATATATTTTTATGTATGAGCCATGGTTGATCTATGAATACTATTGTAATATCCTGTTGTACACCAAATATACCGAGAGAGTTTGGTCGATATTCGAATGTAGTTCTATGTGCAAACCCTATAATCACTGACCGCCCTAGTTCAAAATACTGCTACATGATTGGTGCCCAAGAGAAGGAATTTTTTGTACCATCAAAAGACATGAATTTATTTATTATCTTCGAGAATATATCAGAACAACAACATAGTCTGAGGCATGGTTTTGCTTCCAAATAGAGCATTTGTTCAGCACACATAAAGTACATACTACTGACCCACCAGAGAAACTCATATACAAGTAAATATCTCAGTTCTTTGGATCAATTTGTAATCCTATAAATGATAGGGTACCTAGTATGTATGGATCTCCTTTCTTTCCGTGCTATAATATCATGCCACCTCATGCAGAAGCTCATTTTTCACCTAGCCTGCAACATCTATGTTACTCAAGTGACTATGATAAGTATGGATATCCAAGTGACTAAAATAATCTTTGTAAGGAAGCATGGTGGGTTGTATTTCATGTCTAGTCACCTGATAGTGAGTGTGATTGGTATCGTGGGATTCTGATAAAATCTCCAATGTGTAGATCTTAGAAGATATATTTTTAGGATAGTTTAAATGACTAAGTGGATAGTTCTATCCTCCAAAGTAAAAATAAAATAAAAATATTGGTTAACTTTCAAGATGAATATTTGAAACTTGGAGCACTTCTACTTTTGGTGGAACTTGACCCACATTTTAGAGAATCTACGGAAAAGTTTAGATTTGAGATCTATATTTTGTACACTTTATGTAGACAGGTCAGATTTCAAGAAGAGACTGGATGCTCTCTTGAAATCCTATACATAAATAAAATGTATTTCCATTTAGGCATTCGGGTCGGTGTTTTGGAGCTCTCTCTTTCTACAAGCTCTACGTCATTCTGTCTTAGGTTGAGTTTGACAAGCCTGCACATGTGCACTTTGAGGCATATGTGAACCTAAAGTGGTGAGACTCTTAGGAAGTATTGAGTCTGAGACTTTTCTAAGGCTGATCCACGATTGTGGGGCACTGGTAGCCAACAGTGTCCATTGATTTCCATGAGCATGCTATGCCTAATATGATGGTTTTAAGGCAAGGATTTTTCTTTATTTTTGTATCTTCTGATGCGAGGAAGCCTTACCAGGGGATGGATCGCCTTGGAATGGCGATGCTAGGGAACTTGGATGGTTAGTGACTGCATGAAAGGGGTGATCGAATTTCCTAAGGAACTGTGAAACAGAGAAGGGAAGGTGGGGGGATGGATTTGTTTTGGTCATTAGCATTTCTAGATGGAATCAGATGCACATTGGGAGTGTTCCTTGGAACAATGAGTTGGGAATTGTTCACTAAGAGAATAGGTAGTGCATGGATCATAACATTGGAAATGGAATGCAGGTTTGACTTAGGTAGTGGATTCCAAAATTCCTGGGAAGGAGGTGAATCCTGGTATTACATTTGAGGGTGGAGGTGTGAGATTTTAGAACCCCTTATTATGTATGAAGGCATATTATCTTTTTATTTGTTGGTTAAAGAAAATGTGCATATGTATATATGTGTATTTTATTGTAAGTACTGTATCGAGTTGGATTTATAGAGTTCCATACACAATATGATCATTTGTTGGTTGAAGTAAATGTGCATAACTATATGTGTTGTTATTGTAAATACCATAATAAGATGTGTTATAAATCTCCAATACATGGTTTGATTGACATGTTTTCAACAATTTTTTCATTGTAAATACTGTAACAAGCTAATTTATAAAGATCCATAGGAAATATGTTTTTGTTTTCAGTGGTCTTGTTGGTTGTAGGTGGTATAGAACACCGAGGATGGTGTTACCATAAGAGTGAGGGGTTTGTGACAACCCCAAGTTAAAAAGTGCATGTAATAAAGTTTATAAAGGAAAAATAAGACCAAGGTCATGGGACACGTATTCCAGGATGAGTGTTGGGCAAAGCTTCCTAGTGGGCATCACTTGTTGTTTATTATGGCTAAGGGAAATTAGAAAAGGAAATGACAAAGGATTTGGAAAGGGAAAAAGAAATTATTGGCATTTTCTTTATAAAAATAAAGGAAAACAAGAGAAAAGGGAGGTTGAGGTCACAGGTTTCATGTGATGAGGAAATTGAAGGAAAATAATGGATATTGAAGAAAACATAGGCCTCAATAATAAAAGGTCTTTTGAGGATCAGTTCAAAGCCCTTTTTCAGTTCAGTTTTGGAATTAGTCTTAGAGAGGAGAGGAGCACCAAGAGGAGAAGGAAAGAAAGCAAGCAAAGGAAGGATAAGAAAATCAAGGGAACCAAAGGAAGGCCAAGGAAAGAAAAACAAAGTTTGGATCAAGTAGATTTAGTGGGAATACTTGGAGGTAATAGGTCACATGTATCATTCCTAGATAGTTTTGGCATGCATGGTATATGCATGTGTGCATTTGGTTTATTTTTTATCGTTGGCATGGGATTTTCTAGGTTTGACAGTGGTTTTAGCTTTTCATTTCCATTTCTAGATAGCAATGGTGTGATATGATTTTTCTTGGTTGAGCTTGGGATTGTGAGAAGGTTTGAGATCCAAGTGAGGTGGTCTAAAGAAAATACGAAGGGTTGGGGGTGGAGATGGTTTTCTTTAGGCAGCCCTGAATAGGTGGGTGGAGAAAGGAAAATTCCTCAAGTGACGGCAAATGAATTTTAAGGTATCCAAGCTCAGTTTGGTTTTTGTGATCTTGGGACCGGTTTAGGTAAGATCATAGTATGCTGAGGTTGGAGGTGGTCTAACCTCTAGATTCTATTGGTTTTTTATGGATTGGTTTATCCCATGAGATCCCACATTCATGCTTGGAATATGGCATGGGGGTGATTACGTGAAATAAATATTTGGTTCACCCCAATATATGGTCGGGTGGTACGTGAATGTCCCTAACTTGTTTGGATTTCACACAAGTCAGTAAGAACTAATTTTCTCTTATATATTATGAGTAAATGTACTTGTTATAATCTGGATTTAATGGTTGTTCTATTATAGTTAATTGTTTGTTTATATGTTGGTTATAAGCATGAATTTATGACAGATCTTAGATATGGCTCTTATCATGTTTCGTCTATAAATGGTTGGTTAATGAATGCATTACATAATTGGTATTATGGTAACCATTGTGAGAAGGCATTAGTCCTTCTTGGTAAACATAAGATAAGTTTTAGATCTATATGTTCAGATATGCATTCATGATCTCTAGATTTCCTATTAATCTTGTGTTTGGCAGAATGTTTGTCATTTTTAGGCTTGGTTAGGTCAAGTCCTTGATCAAGTTTTGTGTTAAAGGCTTTATCTTGGTGTAATTTATTGTATTGAAAAGTCTCATCAAGTCCTAGGAAGTGGTCTGGAGACTAGACCTGAAAAAATGGCTCAAATTGCATGGTAGCAGGGACAAAACTAACTGAAAAATGCCACAAACTCTCTCTTGTAGGACCTTGGGAGTAGATGGAGGCCTAGAGTCACATGGATGCAATAATTTTAATGTGGGAATTCTTTTAGTGAGAAAGAAATCTGACGTAGGTTTTGGGCACTTAGAGGATGGGTTCAACTCTTGCAGGTCCTGTAGCTCCTGAAGATGGTCAATAAGGTATCGGTTTGTAGATTCCACTTCCTTAAGGTGATATAGGAGGTTAACTCAAATCATAGGAGCCCTCATATCATGTTCACCCCGGGAAAACCGGTGAAAGTGGTAGATATGAGCGGTGGTGGTTACATAAAATAGGACCTGTAAATTTTTTATTGCTTCATACAAAAAATAATTAAGAATTGTGTAGATTTGCTAAATACAATATTAGAGCCTAGTTAGGTTGTTGTTGCTCAAATCAAAATGGGTGGGCCCTTTTAGGTTTACAACAACTGTAGTAAATGAGCCAAGAGGTTTATTTTTTATTATATTAAGCTCCATAAAGCCTCAGATCCTACCTAGATCTCTAGGAACCTAAGACAAAATAAAACCTTGAACATTTTATAGTCTCATGTTAGGATGCAAATAAGTTCCAATTAAAGAGAACATTTGTAATTGAGGGGAATTGTGGGCCAAAAGGACAGATTTCTTAGTAAATGAAGTAATTGTTGGGTGTGTGTTATTATATTTCCACCACTAGTTGCATGCGTGGGGGGGTTTCTGTTTTCAACGGTCTTATTGGTTGTAGGTGTGATATAACAATGAGGACGGTGTTCCCCTAAGGGGGAGGGGTCTATAACAACCTTAGGTTAAAAATCACATGTAATAAAGTTAATAAAGTAAAAATAAGACAAAGGTCATGGGACACTTATTCGAAGATGGATGTTGGGAAAAGCATCCTAGTGGGCATCACTTGTTGTTGATTATGGCTAAGGGAAATTGGAAAAGGAAATTGCAGAGGCTTTTAAAAGGAAAAAAGGCATTACTGGCATTTTATTTTTGAAAATAAAGGAAAATAGGAGAAAAGGGAGGTAAAAGGTGACAGGTTGCATGTGATGAGGAAATTGAATGAAAATTAATGTATATTAAAGAAAATAGAGGTGTTAATAATAAAAATGCTTCCTAGGATCAGTTGAAAGCCTCTTGTCAATTCAGTTTTGGAATTAGTCTTAGAGAGTAGAAGAGCACCAAGAGGAGAAGGTAAGCAAGTGAAAAAGGGAAGGATAAGGAAATCAAGCGAAGCAAACGAAGGAAAAGGAAAGTTTGGATCAAGAAGCTTTAGTGAGAATACTTGGAGGTAACAGGTCACATATGAGTGGTTTAGAGAGTGGTTTTAGCATTGCCTTTCCATTTCTAGATAGTCATGGTGTGATGGGATTCTTTCTTAGTTGAGATTTAGATTGTTGGAAGGTTTTGTTTCCAGGTGAGGTGGCCTCTAGAAAATCCCAAGGGTTCAGGTGGAGATGGTTTTCTCCGGGGAAAAAAGAACAGGTGGGTGGAGTCATGAAAATTTCTAAAGGGATGGTGAAGGAATTCTGAAGCATCCAAGCTTAGTTTGGTTATGTGATCTTGAGTCTGATTTAGGTGAGATCATGATATAGTGAGGATGGAGGTTGGTCTAACCTCTAGATTCCCTTTATTGTTTGTGGATTTCTTTATCCCATGATATCTCACATTCACTCTTGGACTATGGCATGCGGGTAATTGGCTAAAAGAAAGATTTGGTTTAGCCCAATCTATGGTTAGGTTGTACGTGGAAGTCCCTAAATTGGTTGGATTTCACACATGTAAGTGAGAGATAATTTTCTCTTATATCTTATGACTAAATATCCTTGTTATTATGTGGCTTTAATGGTTGTTATATCATAGTTAATTATTTGGTTATATGTTGGTTATAAACATGGATTTATGATAGATCTAAGTTATGGATCTTATCATGTTTGGTTAAAAAATGACTGGTTAATGAACACATGAACTGATTGGTATGATGGTAGCTATTCTAAGAAGGCATTATTCCTTCTTGGTAAACCTCAGATAAGTTTCAAATCTCTATGTTCATATATGCATTCATGACCTTTATATTTCATGTTAATCTTGTGTTTGATGGAATGTATGTCATGGTTAGGCTTTGTTAGGTCAAGTGTTGTTGGCCGGATAAATCATTCTTGTGGACAAGACCGATCTCCCTAGTATCAATAGATATATAGCAACAAGCAAGACAAGAAAATCTACCTTTCTCTAAACATATTGTGATTCATTAATAAAAACTAAAGACGTGTTTTAGACCCTACCTTAAGTCCAACGCTAGTTTGTGGTAGCCATGCTCCAATAGCTCCGAAAGAGTTTCCTTTTAAGAATCTGCAATCACAAACAATCACACATCAAATAACACATGCATAGCTAATATAATAAATCATGTTCATCATGGTGATCAAGGAATCCATGAAATAAACCATAAAACACAGCTTATTGAGAAAAATAAACTTGATTATATTAACTTTGAAATAGAAGAACTTTACAACCTTTGGTGCCTTGATGTTGTACAAGCTCTTCCTAGGGTCCAAACAGGAATCTCCTCTACTTTGACAAGCCTCACTCTCTTCCAAATGAGATCAAAAGGTATGTAATCTCTCCTCTCAAAATATCAATTAGGAAGATTAAGTTCCAGCAACATTTACCCTAAAAAATATTTAGCTTTCAACCTCTCTAGTAACCAACCCAATGCTTCATTTTATGGAAGGAGGTTACAGGTCCACCATTGAAGGGATAGAGTCATCCTTCAAAGGGATAAGCTCCTCACATCAAGGGGTTAGCTCCTTAAGGTATGGAATGCATGAACCCTCAAGGAGCGAACTTGCCGCCTCAAGATTCCCTCTAGAAGCTTCCAGAAATGACTCAAAGTGAGTTTTTAAGAATGTACTTGTTCCTTTTTGAATTTCACAAGGGTCTGCACCCATAACGCAAAGACAGAGTGGTCAGGTGCACAGGGGACATGACCAATAGGTGTGGTACCATAGGTAATGCTAAGAGAAAGTGCGGAAGCATAGTTTTAGAGATTTTTAAGGTCTTTCTCTTATTTTCAAGACTTGATATGAAGAACTGAGGTTTAATACTTGCAAAGGAGGAAGGTATGAGTGGTGATAGACTCACATTGATTGTAGAATGTCAAAGTGACAATTTTTTTGGAGTAAATTGCCCCCTAAATTGCGAAGTCTGTAATAGATGAGGATGGTTTTGTCATCTAAGAAGAGTGAAGTACTTTATCATTTCAAGGATCTTCCTGTGGATACCCTGGTTGGAACCTGTAAAAAAATTCAATGTTGAGGTAGACATTCCCATAATCAAATCAAAACTGACTAGAAAACTATCTAAACTACTTTGATACAGGAATGATTTCGTAATACATCACAAGTATAGACATATGTAGACACAGTATGGGCACAGCCATCTGTTTATGAATAGTCCACTGTATAATGAATAACAAAATTCCTTGCAGCCTCGATGGTGGAAACTAGATCTAGGGTCTTGATTTCTACTTCCCGAACTAGTACAATTCTATCCATGTGAATGAATGTGTCAAAGTCAAGCATGGTAGAAACCACTTGATTACCAGTCAATGATATGAATTGTTAACAAGTGTGAGAGGAACCACCAATAATGTTAATGACCCTCAAAGTACTCAGTACAATCCATGAAATGTGAATAAATGAGTCGATGTCGAACACGTCACATAATCCTTTGATCGAAGGTCAATTATGCAACCTGTCGTCAAAGGCGAGAAACCTGCCATTGAGGCATGTAGATTCCAGGGTACTGACTATTCCTAGATCATATTTCTAGATAATGAGTTGGAGTTGATAGAAAGCAATCCGTCGTAGGTAAGCCCGCAACATGAAATCATAGATCAACTTTTGAAGAAATGTACTTGGCAAGGACTAACTCAGGGATGGTTAAGATGGATGATAGATATTTTGCAAATGAATGGTTTATTTGAACTGACCTCTTGAACACATAACGACACTGCAGATGGTTTGGTGACAATTGACCCAAAGCTAATACCCAGAAACTGGCTGAAGACTTTCAATATGGTTTGATTATCTGTTAGACAAAGGATTTCCCAACCCAGGTGAACAAAAAATGTCATGTTCAAGAGTAGTTAACTGCTTTTCTAAACACAAAGTATAACAAATAGGTTCATTTTTCTCTCTTTTCCCCCACCATTTCTGGCAAGTACCTCTTTATTTTTGACAAGCTTGAGGAGAATAACATTTGATTGATTATAAGCTCATCCTTCAGATGAGTCCAACTTAGTTTAAAATTCGAACCCTAAGAAGGAGTGGTCCATTCTTGTTTGAAATTGAACATGTCATTTACTGTTAAATTTTAACGAGTCCAATATAGGAGAAACTTGGTGTTTTTCAATTTTAGGGAGTCAGAAGAAAAACTTAAGGAAACTCCATGGGTGTCCTTTTTCATAAATTTGTGTCCGCCAAGCCCGAAAAAGTATAAAATAATACTTTAGAGAATCACTTGACCATTACGATCAAGGAGTACTTTTTATAATTAGTGGTCCTGATCTGAAAAAGTAAAAAAGCGATCAAAGGCACATCGTTTTATTACCAATATCAAACTTGAATCGACAAAAGTCCGGCAATATTTTCATGTTTATATGGTCAGAAAAGAGTTGTAAGTGGACTATCCTTTTAATTTCATTTTAATGAGTTTAAAAAGAAAAATTCGACTATATTTTCATATTTTACGAGTCAGAAAAGAGCTTAAAGAGGACTCCTATGTTTCGCTTTTTCGTAATTTTTGGAAGAGCCCGAAGAAGTGAAAAAGTATGCTATTTGTTGAAAATGATCAATTCTTCGTGAAAATCCAATATTCTGCACACAAACTCAAAACATTACTCATACGTGTTTAAGATTAATAAAAATGCATCAAAAGTGACCTTTTTAAAGTGAAAAACAAACAAATTAAAAATTTATTTATTCGAAAAAGCTTATAAAAAGTGTTTTTGTAAATTTATTTTTACCGTTTGGCTTCAGAGTGAAAAGTAAGAGCTTTTGGTAAGAAACTTCCTATGAAGATTACAGAAAGTCTGACCGTTGGAATCAAGAACCGTTCGTTCTAAGTAATACACATCATCCCTATCTTGCATTTCAACCATTTAATTTTCATTTTAGGGCTTTAAAATTGATTGTTTTAGGAAAATTTTGGTTATAAAATCGCTCACGAGGGGTCCGCACGTGCAGCATGTGGGCTCTGCAGAACCCGAATTTTTCGTATATAGGAAAACGTCGGGGTCCCGCACTTGTTCTTAAGGAAGAGTGTGAACCTACACACTGTCTCTAATTAGCGGGTGTAGACCCCGTGAAATACGTTTTAAAACACCATTTTTTTCAATTTCCGCCGAAAACTTTTGAAATTAAAATGTTCTAATCCACCTTTTTTGCAATGCAGATATACAAAATGCTTGTTTGGCAGGAACGGGAACACGAAGATGTGTATCTAGCCGCATTAATTTATCCACCTTCAATACATGCATTAAAAACATGCAAACTATTTAAATTCTGGGCCATACCTGGCATGAAGGCTCAGGTAGACTTTCTGCAATTGCTGGTAGATAGGAGGAGCACACAGGACCAGTGTTTCATAATTGGTGTCCACTGGCTTGAAATTGAGCCAAAGAACATTTATTTTCTGATTAGTTTGCCCAAGAGAGGTGAAGGATTATCTCTATTCAGGACTAGGCTAGGTGGCCAGTCTGTCGCTAGTCTCTGACTAGAGTTTTATAATGACCAAACTGCGGACAAACGGATAGATATTAAGACTATCTCCCGTCCTGAACTTAAAATGATCACATTTACTATCACCAGACTATGCAGAAGTGCAACATTGCATCTAGCTACTAGATCCCAAATGTGAATGGCAGTAGACTATTTCCGAGACACCATCTTCAACTGGTGCGATGTTGTGTTAGCGAATGTAAAAGGCCAATTGACTAGAGAAAAGAATGGACAACTAAACAACTTTGGATATGGTTTCTTGGTTGTGAGCTTTGGCCTAGAGAGGGTTACTATGTTGGTCCCAGAGCATCTTTCCGTTGAGGCTGGACTTCCACGAGATCCTAATATTATGCGCTGGGTTATAGTGATGGCCCGTCATCTTGAGGAGGGTATAGAGGTTGTCCAATTTCCACCTGAGTATTTTTGTTGGTTGGAGAACCAACTTTTCATGATTTAGGATTTTCCATATGCTAGGATGGATTATCATGGTGATCTAGACATGGTTCTTCCACCAGGAGAGCAATGGGATGATTCAGGTAAAATCAATTTCAACATTTCCTAAATTTTTAAACTAATTTCTTTTTTGTTTTTAAAATCATCCCAAAACTAACAGTAAAAAGTTTTAAATGTAGATGTGGGTCCATGACGAATAGATGCTCTCCAACCCTATGAGAGACAACACCCTGCTTCTGCAGCACCAGCCCCACAGGACCAATCAGCAGAGACCCTGACTGAATTGGAGCATCATCTAGAGCATTTGACAATAGATATCCCAGAGACTAGTATAGATGATATTCCTCTTAGGTTACATCGCTATGTGATTGGGGTCCCAGGACCTTTTAGGAGGTTCCTTTGTAGGGTGGCCCAAGCAGTGGTTTCTTATCGTGATCATCATCAGGGATAGGATGATTGCCTTTGTAGACTCATATGACATTTTATATCTTTTTGTACTATCATTTTTGCCGATCATAAGGTGTTTTTCAACCTATGATCAAAGACGATGTATATTTGACACACTTCTATGCTATGATATATCTCTATTACTGGCTATCTTGTATAACATGTTTATGGAATGCTTTTACATTTATTGTCTTGATTATTGCAAATGTCTACTCAACATTCAAGGAGCATTTTCATCTGCTAATGTATTTAAATATCTTGGAATATGTTGATATTCAATGTAGTCAAATTCACGTTCCAAGAGATGAACTCTCAAAAATAATCTTAATAACACTAGATTTCTAATGGCATATACCCTGTTAAGCTGTAATACAATGAGTTCAGACTCTAACCTTACAATCAAACTTCTAATCCCAAATGAGATGGATTCAGATAATAACTCAATCACTGCACTATACTCTGCAATTTTATTTGTTCTTTGACCGAGGCTTACCCCATGCATAGATACTAATTCATCAGAGGGTGAATAGATAACCTAAGTTGTAGAAGAAATGTTTTGTGTACTATGACAAGCACCATCAGCAAAACCAATGTATTTTTGAAGAGACGTCGACATCTGCAATATCAAGAGTAAAATCTAGATAAGTAGGAATAATGATAAAACACTCTCTAAACTAGGCACACTTTCTAATATAAAACACACCAACTAGAAAGAAACTATTCCAACAAAAACTTCCACACCAAAATTTAAGGATAATATCTTTTCAGATAAAGCCCATTTTTGGGTCTACCTAAAGAGACACCATCAAAATCTACTAATTCATAGGCCCCTTTTGCCAGCTTACGCTTACCAACAAAAGGACCATGCCACATGGGTACAAAGTTTCTAGCCCCTAGCTTATTGTTTGCTTGATCGTATAGTAAAACTAGGTCTCCCTCCGAAAAATTACGAGGTGTAACATTTCGATCGTACTAATATTTTATCCATTTTGCATGAGTCATGATTGCTAATGTAGCATCACATCGATTCTCATCTAGCTACGCTAAGTACAACAAACGTTTTTCCTCTTCGGGAGTGGCTGGGAGTAATTCTATGACTATTTGCAATGACGAAATTTCGCATTCAATGGATAACACTACTTCCAACCCATAAACTAGTTGAAAAGGAGTGAAACTAGTTGATGTTTTAACTGAGGTTCAGTATGCACAAAACGCTGAAAATAACATGTTATGCCAATTCGACCGATGAATACCAATGATTCGTTGGATCATAGTGACTAGAACTTTATTGATTGCTTCAACCAGACCATTAGCCCGTGGGTAATATGGAGTAGAACTATCGTAACGTAGGCCAAGTTGATCTTTTAGTTCAGTCATCATGATGTTTCGAAAATGACTTCCATGATCGGTAATAATCGCTTGAGGAACACTGAATCTAGAAATTATATGATTGAAAATGAAAATTGCAGCAGTTTTTCCGTCTGCCGAAAATGTAGGCATCGCCTCAGCCCACATGGTAAAATAATCTACTGCAAGGATGATATACACATGCCCCCTGGCTGAGTGAGGGTTACATGTAATAAAATCGATACCCCACTTTGCGAAAGGACTGACGACAATTATAGGGTGGAGAGGAGTAGGTGGAGCATGCATCTTTCGATCAAAAATTTGGCAATTGTGGCATTTCCAGACTACATCGATACAATCTTTAAATATGGATGGCCAAAAATACCCAACGTGCAATATCTTTTGGGCTGTGGCATACCCAGACATATGACTGCCACACGCTCCAAAGTGATAGTCATTCAGAACCTTTTCCGCTTCTTCATGAGTTAGACAACGTCAGAAAATAGAATCCACTCCATGATGATAGAGTGTATCTCCAATAATATTATACTGTTGGGATTGGAAACATATTTTCCTTCGCTGAGATCGTGAGATTTTAGGCCGAAAAGATTGGGTTTGGATATAGACAATTATATCTCCATACCATGGTTCAAGAGTACTAATAAGAAACAAGGATTCATCCGCAATGGGTTCTTCCGCCACAGTTTCAGTATCAGTATCCAGGAAATCACAGATCAGTTCTGCAAAAACCAAAGATTTCTTTGCCTTGGATTTCTCAAATTCCAAGTCAAATTCCTGCAGGATAACTATCCATTTGGAATACTTGCCCCCTAGCAATTGTTTAGTAAAAATATACGTCATAGGGTTACAGTAAAAAATTATCATGGTTTTATGTAATAATATGTAGTGACGAAATCTTTGGACAACTTGAACAATTGCCAAGGCCAATTTCTCCACATGCGAATATTTAAGCTTAGTCAGATTCAGAGTTCGACTAAGATAGTAAATCACATGTTCATTGTTGAATTCATCTTCCTGAACTAAAACCATCCCAATGGTGGAATGTGTTGGATACCTATACCAATAGGTTTCATATTTCATGATTGACAAATTCAAGTGCCAAATATGCTCTACTTTGCTGCTACAAAGGTTCCATATTTGCAAGGGAAGACAAGGTGTGTACATGCCTTCATGCCTATTAAAGTTTTGATGGATGACCCAACAGTCTAATCTGGATCATACCATGTTTTCAATTTTTGTTGTAGAATAGAGAAAGAAATCTATCCAAACTGTTTAATCTTGGTAGATCAATAGTTAGGCAGAGAAACTAAGGTTCCCAACTGCTTAATCTGGGGCCTTGGAAGAAATAAGGGTAGCACTAGATAGGAAATGAAAGCAAAAAGCCAATGGAAAAGAAAAGGCACATAAGGGGTTTGCAAGTCCAAGTGCACCCTCCAAGAAGAAACAAAAAATGCTAGGCAAAATAGTTGGGTAGGTAGATGGGGTTGCAGAAATGGTGTTCCTTCCAAGGTGTACTTTGCTAACCAAGTACAAGCAAAACAACACAGTGAAGCATGTCTAACTGCCCTTTTTCCCTTTCTTTACCACTCATTACTAACATCCCTTCACAAGTTGGTTCATAAGAGAGACTCAAGGTTTTATGTTGGTTCTTATGGCCTTCAGAAGCCACATTTCTTGTGCAAAAATCTTTTCATTTTGATCTACTCTTTAAACTAAGTTGTTTCCAAGAAAACTTAGTAGTATTACTCCTCATTCACCCTTCTCCCCCCATATTAACCTCTAACTCTATTATCTAGCTCCCTATGCTTTATTTTCCCTACTATTATAACACCATGGTGTATAAACCCTAAACAATGTATAAATATCCCCCCCTTGGCATTATAGCCATAAGTTTCACTACTGGGGCATTGGATTAACATCTGGTTAAGCTCAAGAACCCAAGCCTAACCCCTTTTCTCTATCAGAACCTATCTACCTAGCCAACTCTCCATTTTTGCCTAAAAACCCTTGAAAAAACCCTTTTGTGCACCCTTGTACCCACTAAAAGGAAAAAGTACGATGAAATCCACTTTCCCCACCTTATCCTAAGGTCGGGAGCCATTATGCGCCTTTCTCATGAAATTTTATTAAACCCGACTATCCTAAAGTTTTGTCTTTGATATGTTTTATGCGAAAAATTTCATGAAAAACCTTTATTTTCGCCTTATCCTAAAGTTGACGGGTATATATGATTTTATAAAGGAAAACATTGAAAAACCATTGAAGTTTGTTGATAACCCGGAGGGTCCCGCCAGGCGCAGTTACCAATAAATATTATTATTTTAAGCCGCCCATTGACCATATCTTCCGTGCAGCTTGCTCACCCGATACCTGTCCGATCAAGCCTTTCCAGATCGACGGTCGTCGTGGATTTCGGAGGGGCCCGATGTCTGAGAGATAACTTCCGTTGACCATATCTTCTGCACATATCCCCTTCCCGATAGCCGTCAGATCTTGCTCCTTAAATCCAACGGTCCTCGTGGATTTCGGAGGGGCCCCGACGTCTGACAGATATCGTCCGATATCTGTCAGACGATGATGTCATGCGAATCCACGCGTCGCCCCCATGTTCCGTCGAAGCCCCCTCTGACAGATTCCTCGCCGTATAGGAGGGGGCCCGATATGAAGACATTTGTCCGCCTGCGTCAGCATCCTATTGTCACTTGTGTCAGCACCACGACCGCGCACCCTGTCCTCTATTCGTCCACCTGGCCGCCACCTCACCTCCCCAGTGGACCGGTCTTAGGCCGCCACATCACCTGATGACGTCTTGCTGACGTCATTCGACCTGGACCCACTTGCTGACGTCATGCTGACATCATTTAAAAAGCGCGCCAATAAGCCAAAAAAGCCATATTTTGCCAAATTTACGTGTTTTCTTGCACTTTTTTATAAAATCACCTCTACACTCTCTGCATGCGCCTTACGACGAACAATTCGCCAACCGATTCCAGACCAACCACAGAGCTTCAGAGCGTGAACCCAACTGCTGTTCCGACCCAAGCAATCAATTAAACAGGTATTTGTCCATGAAACCTCCCTACAAACCTGGTTTTTTCTCTGTAAATTCTAAAAACACCTGAACACAACAGAAGCTTAAGAATTTACCATAAAACCACGCATACCCAGCTCCCTTCTGACGAATTGGTGGTCGAATTTCACTAGCAGAGCCCTTTCGGACTAAATTTTCAGTAAAAACCCTTGTCCCGTTCACGCAGTCGTGAACCGGAATCCATAACTTGCCTTCAATTATCAAAGAAAGGTTTGCTAAACATGATAAAGAGCCTTCTCAAAGAGCCAAACAATATTCCAATTGCTGTGGAACTACCCTGCTACCCTGCACTCCTCAAAATATTCTCAGGCAGTACCTGTCTCATTTATCAAGCAGCAACCAAACAAACATGGACACTCCAACAGCATCAGTAGCCCTCAATGTTGCTCCCCTGAATGCCCCCTAGAGAGAGCTGGAGTGGCAGGATTTGGCTGACCTAGAATACCAAATCTCAGAGGATAGCCCATCTAAATGTAAGTTCCACATTCATCTGTTAAATGAGCTCAAAGCCAGGCATAAATATGGTACGGACATTCTGGGCATTTGGGAGTCATCCCTCCCAATTTTCAAGCTCTCTCAGGTCAACCAGTTCCCTGACTTGATTCACTTATGTGTTGTCTGCTATGACCCCATGCAGAGGGCTGTGCTTGACTCTAAAGGTGCAGTAGTATTTTACATAACCCCTGAGGCCATCAGGGAAATGCTCCAGTTCAAGACCCAGAAGAAGTTGGTCCCCTTGTCCCTGCTGGACTTGATCAACCGAGGAGCCAAGATATTGACAGAAGCACAGATCCTGAAGCTAAATCAACTATTCATCACAAACTCTGACACAGTGCTGCACCCTCCCATTTTTTATGGCTACCTAAATCAACTGGGTATGGACCTGGCATACATGATTAGCTCAATTTTAGGGTACAAGTCACTAGAGTTTATTGAGGAAACTATATTAGTGATGATGACAATGTTTTCCCCCGGCAAGACTCCTATTTGTTATGATTATGCTACATACATCTCAGACAAGATACATGAGAAATTTTTACACTTGGCGAGAGAGAAGGTGTTCAGATACACCTCATACATTTACCACCTCATCCTGTACTACCAACATGAGAAGTTCTCCTTTGAGATCAAGAGAACTGATGCAGCAGGCAATCCAAGGTCAGTGGTGTACTAGACCTCAGTCTTCCACCTCCTCACATACTCTCCATACACATACTCTGATTTCATAGACCTCTTCATCCATCCAGCCATGTCTCTATTTTTAACCTCACCCCCTCCAAGACTGACTGATGAGATGCAGAGGATTCTGCAGCTATCCAGTGCATACAGCATAGGGGATTGGTACTTTTACCAACACCATACTGTGATCAGAATATATGGGTGTGAGTTGCGCCCTTACAGACTGCCCAGGTATGTGCCTATGAGGCTGTTTGCCTTAGAATATTTCAGGCAATTTGGCAATACCGATATGGTGCACTTTGCAGGCAGGGGCAAGAAGGCACAGCTTAAAATAAGAAATCAACTGGGCCACTTTGTCTTAAACAAAAGAGAAGGCTGGAAAGATGCCGACAGGAGACTAGAAGGCCTTGGCCTAAAACAAAGCTTCCTTTGGAAGCCCTATGACCCTAACAATTCCATATCCTTGAGAAGGTAGAAATACAAGCTCTCCAGCTATGAGCATGTGAGCATGCTCCACATTCAAAGACATGCCAACCAGCCAAAATGGAGAAGAAACACACTGGAAGAGCCAATCACTCAGGAAGAACTAGTTGAAAGAGCTAGAAGGCATTTATTGAACATGGCTGACTTAGAATCTCCTTCTCAGGTACTTACTCTGCCAAAGCCTCAAGCAGGAGCAGCTGCTTCATCTTCTACAACACATCAAGGGGCAGTGTAAACCACAGACCAAGAGCAGAGCAAGGGCAAAGAAAAGGTGATGGAAGAGCCACAGGACCAGCAGGGTGAAGATCAGCAACCCCAACAAGAACACCAACAAAAAGACCAACAGGGTCAGGAGAAACAAATAGCAGAGGCCCCAATGGCCACCAAACAATAGCCGGTGCAAATGGCACCACCAAGGCAGGATTCGAGGATTGACTCATCCATCCTCCAGACCCATCAAAGGGAGGATGAAAGCAGAAAAAGAGAAAGGGAAACTCCCCTCACCTCATCACCATAGAAAAGACAGAGTTTAAATCCTTTCTCAGATGAGGAAATGCCAAGCATGGAGGCTTCAGCCAGCTCCTTGCAACAGGAGCAAGACAAGGCAGCATTAGGAGAAGTGAGCTCCTCAGGGCAGAGAGGGTAGGAGAAACAAGTATCAAACAACAGTTCAAAGACATCAAGAGGAGGAGTGAACCAATAAAGATTCAACTCTACAATCACCTGCTAAACATGGCTCCTACAAACCAACAAAGGCTCATGTCTGCCTTTGACACACAGGAAGGGAAAATGGTCATGAGCCATTTCACACCAACAGTGCAGCAACCACAATCAGCTGCAGACTACATCAGGACCAATCTAGAGGTCCTATCAAAAGACATCCACCCAATGGATCAGATTGAGCTCCATAAACAGACGTGTGAGATGGTCTATGCCACCTTGGCTGACAAGACCCTGGTTAACTACAGGCTACAAAATAGCCTGAACAATACTGCTGCACAGCTTGAGTTGGAAAAGGCTTCCTCTCAAGCTAAGGATAACAGGATCAGAGCACTGGAAGAAATCATAGTAGAGTTTGGGCATGATCCCAAAGACGTTAAAGCAGTGAAAGAAGTCCTCAGGCTAAGGGATGCTGATATGGCAGCAATGAAAAAGAAATTAAAAATCCCACCAACTCTTCACCCACAAACAGAAGAGGTTGCCCAGAAGAGGCAAGAAAAGGATGCAGATTCCCTACTAATGACATTATACAACGAGCTCATCCAAACTCAAGAAAAGCTACAGGAGTCAGAGGCCACATTAGAAGCAACATTGCAGTAGAAGGAGGCAGGGCAAACCTCACAGCCACCTCCAGAAACAATAAACCTTGAGGAAACCCCTCAAGACACTGCCCCTCCCAGCCAACAAGTGCAGCAAGAAGCACCAACTACCTCAGCCCCAGACACCTTAGCACCAACTACCTCAGCACCAACAACAGAGCAGGCTGAAAGCCTGGACATGCAGAAGCTGAGGAAAGAAATTCAGGTCTTGGAGTCCCAGATGTCTGAGCTAAGCCAAGCCTAGGACAATTTGGCAAAAATAAATGAAAAATATGACAAGTCAAAACAAAATGTGGCTGAAAGAGAGAGGGAGGTAAAAGCCGTCAAGAAGAGGATTGCTGAGCTAGAAAAAGAGCTCACAATAGATAAAGTTACATCAGAGCTTAAGAGGGTCATCTGGGGCAATATTGGCCAGTCTATAACAGACCAGTGGGAGTATATTGAGGCTATATATGAGAAAATAGCACTCATTGGAAGAGCACGCAAAGAAATGCAAAGAGCAAGGGCATCTCTAGGCAGCATGCTTGAGATTGCCACTAGGATGATAGACGTGATAAACTACAGGACAAGCTCCCAGCTGATAAGAATGGGGATTGGAAACAGGACAGAGACCATCTCTCTAATCAGAAGAGTCCTGACATTAAGAAACCTGATTCAGACCCTGGAAAGAAGAACCCAGGACATGCAGGCAGATATTAATAAATTTCAGAATAGGTTTATGGCTTTACAGAACAGGGGGCTTCCTAGCCTATTGGATCCATCAGGAAA
>APFE030836908.1:43979-59706 GCA_000404065.3 Pinus taeda
CCCCCTCATTTTTATAAATATACAGAGGCTGATGAGACCATGGGGTAAATTTTGAAACATCAGTTGCCTTCATCAGAGACATGGGAAGAGTTGATACGATTACTGTTAAACCAAAGTCAGTAATTATGATTTTGCCTTTGAAAATATTTTGAATCTCATACACAGCAGGACAAAGACACATCACCAGGTATGAAGACAGAGGCTGAGCCAACTCAGCACAGGTACTCGGCCACAACAGCAGCATCAGCAGTCACAGGTGACAGGGCCGAGAAGACACAGGAAGTTACAGCTTCACAGACACGTCATTCAACAGTTATGCCAAAGTGCTCAACCAATTCCGTGAGCCCCAAAGGTCAAAATTGCTCTGACAGGAGTTAAGAGCCTTTATAATTCATTTAAGATTGTAATAACTTCTCATCTGCAAGCCCTGTACGAGTAAAAGAAGATATTTTCCCTCTCAGCTGACTCAATGCCTGAGATATTTTGTAATAGACTTCTATATATTCCCCCTCGCATTTGTTAACAAGGGTTGGACTCTGGATGTAAGAAATCTTTTGATATCTATTCTGTTACTCTTCTATTGTAAATCTTGAGACAACTAATACAAAGGATGATGGGATTTCCAAAGCGTTGTGTCTCTTGATGTCTTGCTGGTGTATGCCTGAATATTGTAGGATTCCTGCGTGTTTCATGACTCAATAAGTTTTCTCGTTACTCTCTGTTATATGTTTGTTATCTTTCATATATCACTCATGTTTTTCATATATCAAATATCTAAATAGCAAGGAAAAAGAATAGTCTCGGGATTTAATCACAGATTACACTGAACTCAATCTAAGCTATTACAAATGTTTTCTTCAGTTATGGTAATGAAAGTGTAATTCTTAAATGCTACCTTTCACACTATATCATCACAGTGATCTATTGTTTCAGGAATTCAGGTAATGCTCCTAAGTAATAGGTCCCTTTCTTACATTCCAGCTCAGTGAAGAATTCTTAACTGCTCTTCCCTAGTTGATTCACATTTCACCCTCAAAATTTACAATTTGTTTTATGAGATATATACAGGCCCTGTAATTCCAGCTGCACTAAACCAAGATCTCACGGAAACGACAGCTACAGACCCCATTGCCCAATGGATTAATTCATCTGCAGAGAACATTTCAGAACTATCAGAAAACATCCTCCCAACCAAACACAAAAACAAACAAACCTTTACTTCATAACTAGCCTAAAACTCCATTAAAACAGTGACAAACCTTACAGAGAGGGCCCTCTCTGATTACAGCTAGGCTAGAAGCTGTAGTCCAAAGATTGGTTAGTAGTTACCCCGGCCGTATTCCCTTGGGAGTCATAGGGAACAACCTGGGTGTTAACAGAATGAGAAGTGACGAGGTACAAAAAATAGTCCTAGTTGTAGTTGGGAGGATGCAATAATGGTGTGTGGGTCAACACGTGTTTGAGTGTATCAAAAGATTTGTTAGCTATCTCATCTCAAAAGAATAGAGTGTTCTGTTTCAACAACCTGGTAAAACCTTTCATTATCTCAGCATAGTTAGGAATGAAATGACGTAAAAAGTTTGCTTTCCCTTGCAAACTTTGGAGTTGGCGAAGAGTCAAAGGCAGAGGTAATTTGATAATGGATTCAACCTTCGAAGGATCGACACGAATGTTGGCTTTTGAGACAACAAATCCCAGTAAACGACCTGTTTCTATACAAAAAACACATTTGTCTGGATTCAGCCTAATTCGATAATGTCTGCATCTCATCAAGATGGCTTGTAAATGAGTGAGATGATCAGCTCTACGTAATGAATGAGCAAGTAAATCATCGAGATAAGGCTGCACAATGTGCTTGACGTCATGAAATGCATAAGACATAGCCCTTTGAAAATTTACTCTAGCATACTTCAATCCAAAAGGTAACTTACAATAAGCAAATGTCCCCCATGGACAAATGAAAGTAGTCTTAGGTTGATCAATAGGTAGTATGTAATTTGATTGTAACCGAAAAAACCATCCATGAAGGAGAACATTTCACTGCCGGTACAATCATCAATAATTTGATCGATATAGGGGGTTGGATAATTGTCTTTAGGACAAGCTCGATTAATATCCCTATAATCAATACATATTCTTATCGTTCCTTGCTTTTTTTAACAAGAACAATATTTGATACCCAATCCATTAAAGGAATTGGATAAATGAAACCTGCTTGAAGTAATTTCTCAACTTCAGCTTTAATAGAAACAACTTTTCTTGGATGTATATGACACAAACGTTGCTGAACAGGTTTAGCATCCGGGTAAGTTTTAATTTCATGGACAACAATTGATGGATCGATTCCTGATATTTCTTCATATGGCCAGGCAAACATGTCGAAGAATTCTTGAAATAGGGCTTTATAAGTTTGGATTTCCTCGTCTGTACATGAAGCACCTATATGAATGTTTTCAATAATTCCGGGTTTCACTGAAATGTTAATATGATTGTTCGAGAAATATTTCCCAAATTCAACTTAGAATCAGGATGTTGCAATGGATTCTGTGGTTCCTTAACATAATGAGTGGTAAAAATAGATGAGAAATAATTTTCAAAATGATCAAGCTCAGGTAAAAACGAAGATCAATGATGGAGATCTTCCCATGGTAAATCATCAACAGACAAAAATTCACGAATCTGCTCATCAGTATGAACAGGACCAGAAAGAGTTGTTGAATCTGAGGTTGATATTGAAAGTGAATCCCCATGGACCACATTCATTGGATCGATTTCAGTTGAACAAGAATTGGAAAATGACTGTACCGCCTGATATGCAACTTCAAACAGACTCAAGGGCATTGCAGCACCAAATGAGTCCACCTCAGAATCGGAAGGTATGGTCCAAGGATCATCAAAAGAAATAGTGTTCGATGAAATCATATGAATGATTGAAAAAGAAGGCGATATGTTAGGAGGAGGAAACAAAAAAGTTCCTAGTAAACCAAAATATTTAATCAATCCCACCCCAACATCCTTATCAGGGATAGCGGTTTTCCCGACATGTTGGATACTATTGGAAGAGGCTGGGTCGGATCAAAAATAATTTAACTGGTCTATTGTAATGATATTTCCATTATGAGGAAACTTAATAAGCCGAAAGACCGATGAAACAACAACAGTCATAGCATAAGACCAACTGCGACCCAAGAGAAGGTTGTAATCTAGAGGGGCATCAACCACTTCCACATCTAGAATTACAGTTTTTCCTTCTACCCCTATAGGTAAATCCTACAAAATGCCAAAAGGATGAAACCCTCAATGATCAAAAGCCTTTAAAATTTTCGGGGATTGATTGAGTGTAGGAGAACCAAGCGATCTCCAACACTGAATCGACATAATACACGTAGAAGCTCCCTCATCAATCACAGTCTGAAAGCAAGGTCTGTTTTTGACTAACATTGGGATCTGGAAAGCCATTTGATGAGGTAGGCGAGGTGCACTATTTTTTAAATTGAAGATTATAAGGTTGGAATCCTGAATATCAGCAGCTCCTATAGTAGACAATAGCAATTTATGCTATGCTGGGCATGATTGCAGCACCTCCAAAGCTGACATTGCTGAAGGGGATATAGCTAAATCCTCAATAATGTTATAGTTATGAGAAGCTCTTGCATGTGGATTGAAAGCTGACTTCTGAAGTATACCTTTAGCAGGTGGTTTGATTACTAAGTCTGGGTTAGGTTTCTTGATTTGTAGCAGATCAGAACTAGAAGGAGTTTAAGTTGATGGGTTTGAATTAGAATATTTTGCTTCCTTACCACCAACATGATTCTTACTACCATAATCTTGCGATCGCGTCGCAATCCTGACATGGGACATCATCATAATTGGTTCTTCTGAGGCATTTAAGGAAGAAACTATCATCTTACTATCTTGATTAGGAAAAGAATCCTTCAAGACATCAGGCATTTGAGAACCTTTGACGATTTTTGAAACCTTAGCTCAATGTGGACAATCTCTTGTAAAATGCTCCTCATCAAAAATGAGACAAGGATAGTGAGGTTTATGTTTCTCATTAGTAGATTCAGTTTTATCTGGTTTCTCTTTTATGTTTTGTTTATTTTTCTTCTTCCCTTTCTTTTTACCATCGGATTTTGATTTGGCCGTAGATGATTCTATGACATGAATATCAGCAGGAATTTCAGCAGAAGATTCTCCTGTCAGGGAATCTGGTAAAGTTATAATAGGAGAAGAGTTCTTTTCAGATTTCTTCTTACTCTTGGTGCTAACTGAACCAATCATACCATCAGTGGCATGAGACCCTGAAGGAGCTGCAATTATTTGATTTTGTTTGGGAAGATCGGGGATTTTTTCATGTAAAGTACCTGACCGCGTATAAATGAGGTCAAGGTACTGAGAGTAGGCAATTACTTGCTCTTCATTAACAACTCCTGTCTTAGCTACATCCTTAGTGATTTTAGGTAATAATGATTTGACAAACCATTCTGCCAAATTTTGATCCGGGATAAAAACTTTCACTAAAATTCGTCGACGTCGCCATTCATGAGTATGCTCTGAAATATATGTAGACGTTGACTGCTTTAATGAAGTTAATAATTCCATGCCATTGTCATATCTGACAGGTAACTGAAAAGGAGTTAAGAATGAAGTGGCTAACTGACTAAAATTGTAAAAAGAGCTTTGTTGTAACTCAATGTACCTCTTGGTCACGAGACCAATTAGAGTGCGTTGAAAAAGACGTAAGCGAATCGAATCATCTATAATAGAATTGGATGCACACCAGAGGTGATAACTCATCACATGATTTGATGGGTCTTCTCCTGGCTTACCCTCAAACTTCTGGATATCACTAGGCAATTTATTAGGCATTGGCGGCCAATACGGAAGATAGTAAATTGGATCGTTCGTAAGGCATGACAAATCAAGTAAATCCAAAGTTGCAATAAATGGTAACTGATGGTTAGGGTCTCGAAAACCCTGGGTCACAAGACCAGCTCCAGGAGGAGGATATCCAGGATAACCTAGAATTGGATTTTCATTAGGAATATTATATCCTCCCGGAAAACCAGGATTAACTAGACCAAACTGGGGTTGTTGAGGTTGAGGTTGCTGATAAGTATACCCAAGGTACGGTTGATACTAATAAACTCGGTTTTGCACAACAAGACCGTATTGATATTGTCCTTGGTATGGTTGATAAGTGAATTATAGTTGACTTGTGACAATCGTACTTGGACCAGGTTGCCCTATAGGCATCTAAATCGAAGTATGAATTGTAGGTCCAAACTGCGGTAAAGAGGTCTGAGGAGTTGATACAGGAATAGTAGAAATCAGAGCTGTTGATGCTCCAGAAGTAGGTGGGGTAGATTGAACAGAAGCTACAGTGGTTACAGCAGTTGTTTGAGGTGGAGTTCGAGGCGAACTAGGCCCAGACTGATGAACTACACCAAGTGCAGAAGTTTGAATAGTAGGCTGGACAGGTTGCTGGGTTGAACCAGAAACCAAAGGTTGTCCTGTTTGAGATGACAACTGCACCTTGGGTTGCAAAATCTGTTGAGTTTGAGATGGATCCCACACTGTGTTCATTCCGGGGTATGGATCCATAAAAGGTTGAGTATATTGAGGACCATAACTAGGTTGAGTGTAGGGCTGATAATTGAAAGGTACATTTCCAACTCCTTGTACAAATGGTTGACCAAAAGGTGGTTGGAAACCTTGAGTTAGGTACTGACCTTGAGGTTGATAACCTTAAGGCACGTACTGAAACTAGGGTTGACCTTGAGGTATATATTGATACTGGGGTTGACCTTGAGGTATATATTGAGTCTGGCGTTGACCTTGAGTTATGTATTGTCCTGAAGGTATGTACTGTCCTTGAGGTTCCCCCCCAAGCAGTATTTGACTACCTTGAGGTTGCCCCCCAGGTGGTAATTGAGTACCTTGAGGTTGCCCCTAGGTGGTAACTGACTACCTTGAGGCTACCCTCTAGGTGATAACTGACTACCTTGAGGTTGCGAATTTGGAATAGCACCAAACTTCATAAGAATTTGTTCTACGTTTAACGGTTGAGTTTCATTATTACCAGTTGATACCCCATGTTCAATGGGTTGAGGAGACGCTTTTGAAAAAGTACCAGAAAGTCACTGATACCCAGAAGGAACAGAAGGACTGCCATATAAAAAAATTTCTGAAGTTTGGGAAAACATGGATGACCGTTTGACATATTCGAAGGAGGATAATAACCTCTAGGCGTAGGATCAAAAGGAATACGAGGTGGTGAAGAACCAAGACCCAGATTTTCTAAAAAGTTCATCAATGATACGTACTAAGCGTCACTTATCAAAGGAATGTAGAAGATTGATTCACGCTCCCTAAGTTCTAAAGTTGGTTGATTTTCAGCGAGAATTATATTTTCATCCGGACTAACCAGTTCTTCAATAACAATGAGTTCAGAAGGAAGATTTTGGATGATGACACTTCCTACCTGGGTGAACCAGGACCACTAGAAGTTGGAGAAGCAAATCCTGAGGATGTAGTAGCAGCAGGTTCAGTTTCAGGTTCAGAAATTTCAGGTTCCTCGATTAATAAACTAGTAAGAGAAATACTACCAGTAACTTCGGAAAATGAAACTGGTTCAGAAATATACTCTGTTGCTGGAACTTGATAATCAGGGTGAATAATTAAAGATGATTTTTCGACTTCCGGTGACCCAACTCTACTGTCACTAGATGTTACAAGAGCTCTTAGCCCTTCAAGATGACTTGGTGTATATTCGGGAGGTTGCCCCCGAAGTCTATGGGATTGTCTCAGTAATTCAGCCACGATTAAATATTTAATCACTTCACACGCAAACAAAGAAAACATCAATAAAACCACCTAAAGTCTCTAAAGAACCAAAAAATTTAATCACGCGCCTAAAAATCTAAGGGTTCAAACCACACACAAATAGTAACTTTCCGTACCGAAAACACTAGTTGGTGATGAAATCCAACTTCGCAGAATTCAATACAGAAATGGCGGTTGGAACAGTTACCCTGAAAACCTGCTTAATGAAACAGACTGGCACAAGTTTCTTCAAAAAACCGTCTCGAGTGAAGAGAACCCCCCAGAGAGTCCAAGTGAGTCTATTCAATGTCTGCTCCAGGTACAGTGAGACCCGTCCTTCACCATCACCTTAGGAAAAAATCTTAAAATTATGGTCACTAAAGCTACCAACAGTAACAAATACAATTGGGAGAATAGTCTATGATCCGATCTACGCGCAAGGGCAGAGTAACAAAGCTGAATCCCCTTGAAGGCTCTTAACATGATCAATCTGAGATTTACCAACAAGTGACCCCAGACTCACCGATAATGGCTAATCCAAGGTTTACCATTTTTAATACGTGCAAATCTGCTATCTTTCCCAATGAGATAGACTTGATTATCTCAAAGGTTTGCACATGATCTCGTGATTGAATCCTTTAAGAGGAGCTTCCCAGATTTTACCAATTATAATTGGATTTATTTCCTACCGCAAGATACAGCTACTTTTTTGTTTGAACTATCTTGGAGAGTTAATTACTCCCTACTCCAAGATACTAGCCTAAGCTATATTGGTGATAAGAGCCCTAGAAATAAAAAGATTGCTAGATGAATTTTAATTAAGCATTATTTTTATTGGTTGTTTCTTAAGTCAATAGGTATGGAGATGAAACTTTGATGGTGTGAAGACCCGACTCCAAAACACTAAAAGAATGCACCTAAAATGATAAGCAATTCGTTTTTCCTTTCAATGAATCTCTAGCTAAAGAAAGAGTTGAGAATGCAATTCCTTGAAAAACAAATCTTTCCTTCAACATATAAATGAAAATAAAATCTTTTTGTCTTTTTTAATAAACTCAAAATGGAGCTACTAATTATGCTCACAAAACAAATCCCTTTTCTTTTCAACACTCAAAACTCTAGAAAACAATTCTTGCAAAAGAGAATCTATAATTTCTAGAAAATACACTCAAAACTGTGAAAAATCTAATCTTGAGATCTGAAACTTTTAAAAACCTAATCGAAATAAAAGCTTCAAATGTTTTTGAAGATGTTTTACTTAGTTAGTCAATAAAGTAAGGATTAATTCGTTCAGAATAACAAATCAATCAAAAACACCTAGCTATGTTTTCTTTTATAAAAATGAAATTCACAACTTATGACCAAGTTCGTTCAAAGATTTGCGAAGAGAAACGAAATCTATTTCTTACCAAGGGAAGATTTCAAAAACCAGCCAGACTCATCAAGAAGACAAAAGATACCAAGGTGATCTAAGGTTTCTTAGGCTTCAAATCTTTGAATCACTACAAAGACCGAGTGAAAAGCAATCCAGGCATGCAAAACTTCTAGAAATTCATCTAAAACACAACACCAATGGAACTTACTCACGAGAGACTTTTGACAGGATATATGCAGATCTGGGCAAAGACTAAAAGTAATAAATAGAACCTAAACTTAACTGGATGAAAAGATTTTAGGTTTTTCAAAAATTTTGACAGGGTCCGCAAGATTCCAGTAAAACCAGATGTGGTACCTCTCTGTGTAGTAAAGTAACAGTGCAGAGAGGTCCACATTGTAATATAAACAGAACATGCGATCCTCTTAAAAATTTCTAAAAAGCAAAGAACAATCCAGGACCTAAAAACTACCCAATCCCACATACATCAAGCAAAAACTAGAAACAAAAATCAAGTTTCTCAGGTCAAAGACAAAGGAAAATTAAAAAACCAAATCTAGTTCCCTAGTGGAGTCGCCAATTTGTTGGTCGGATAAATTGTTCTTGTGGACAAGACCGATCTCCCTAGTATCAATAGATATCTAGCAACAAGCAGGACAAGCGAATCTACCTTTCTCTAAACATATTGTGATTCATTATTAAACACTAAAGAGGTGTTTTAGACCCTACCTTAAGTCCAACGCTAGTTTGTGGCAGCCATGCTCCAATAGCTCCGAAAGAGTTTCCTTTTAAGAATCTACAACCACAAACAAGCACACATCAAATAACAACTGCATAGCTAATATAATAAGTCATGTTCATCATGGTGATCAAGGAATCCATGAAATAAACCATAAAACACACCTTATTGAGAAAAATAAACTTGATTGTATTAACTTTGAAATATAAGAACTTTACAACCTTTGGTGCATTGATGTTGTACAAGCTCTTCCCAGGGTCCAAACAAGAATCTCTTCTACTTTGACAAGCCTCACTCTCTTCCAAATGAGATCAAAAGGTATGTAATCTCTCCTCTCAAAAGCTCAATTAGGAAGACTAAGTTCCAGCAGCATTTAACCTAAAAAATATTCAGCTTTCAACCTCTCTAGCAACCAACCCAATGCTTCATTTTACAGTGCAAAGGAAGGAGGTTACAGGTCCAACATTGAAGGGATAGAGTCCTCCTTCAAAGGGATAAGCTCCTCACATCAAGGGGTTAGCTCCTTAAGGTATGGGATGCATGAACCCTCAAGGGAGTGAACTTAGCCACCTCAAGAATCCCTCTAGAAGCTTCCAGAATTGACTCAAAAGTGAGTTTTTACGAATGTAACTTGCAGCCTTTTTGACTTTTACAGGGGTCCGCACCATAACACAGAGAAGAGTTGTCAGGTGCATAGGGGACATGACCAATAGGTGCAGTACTGTAGTAATGCTAAGAGAAAGTGGTGAAACCAGAGTTTTAGATATTTTTAAGGTCTTTCTCTTATTTTCAAGGCTTGATATGAAGAACTGAGGTTTAAGACTTGCAAAGGAGGAAGGTATGAGTGGTGATAGACTCACATTGATTGCAAAATGTCAAAGTGACAATTTTTGTGCAACAAGTGCTTGATAAAGTTTTGTGTTAGAGGATTTATCTTATTGCCATTTATTGTCTTGGAAAGTCTCATAAATTTTTGGGTAGTGGTTTAGAGACTAGCCCTAAAAAGGTGGTTCAAGTCTCATGGTAGCAAGCACAAAATTGGATGAAAAAGGCTGTAGTCTGTCCCTTGTAGGGTTATGGGAGAAACTTGAGGCCTATAGTCACATGGATGCAGATTTTTTCATGCGAGTGGGAGTTTTTTAGTTAGAAAGAAATTTGACTTAGTGTTTGGGCACTTGGTGCATTGGTTAAGCTCCTGTGGGTCCTATAGCTCCCGGATAAAGCCAATAAAGTTTTAGTTTGCCAATTCTACTTCGTTAAGGTGATTTAGGAGGTTGAGTCATATCATAGTCTCCCTAAGATCATGTTTACCCTAGGTAAGCCAGGGAACGTGGGTAGATATGAGAGGTTGTGGTTACATAGAATAGGACCTATAAATTTGTTATTGCTTAACACCAAAATTAATTAAGACTTGCGTAGATTTAGTAAAGAAAAAATTAGAACCTAGTGAGGGTGTTGTTGCTCAAATAAAAATGGGTGGGCCCTTTTAGGTTTACACCAACAATAATAAATGAGCCAATAGCTTTATTATTTATTACATTAAGCTTCACAAAGCCTCGTATTCTACCTAGTTCTCTAGGAACACTACCAGAAAACAGGTTCTCAGAAAAAATAAAACCTTGCATGTGATGAGGAAATTGAAGGAAAATAATTGATATTGAAGAGAATAGAAGCCTCAACAAGAAAACATATTCTAAGGATTAGTTCATAGCCTTTTGTCAGTTCATTTTGGGAATTAGTCTTAGAAATGAGAAGGAAAGGAAGAAAGCAAAGGAAGGATAAGGAAAGCAAGGGAAGAAAAGGAAGGCAAAGGAAAGAAAAGGAAATTTTTGATCAAGCAGCTTTAGCAGGAATACCTTGAGGTAACAATTCACATGTATGATTTCCTATATGGTTTTGGAATGCATGGTATATGCATGTGTGTATGTGGTTCATTTATTATCATTGGCATGGTCTTTGTTAGGTTTGATAGTGGTTTTAGCCTTGCCTTTCCATTTCAGGATAACTATGGTGTGATGGTAATATTTCCTGGTTAAGTTTTGGATTTCTGGAAGGTTTTGGATCCATGTGAGGTGGTCTCAAGAAAATACCAAGGGTTGGGGGTGGAGATGGTTTTCTATGGGAGACCCTCAACAGGTGGTTGGAGATGGGAAAATTCCTCATGGTATAGTGAAGGAATATATAGGCATCCAAGCTTAGTTTGGTTTTGTGATCTCAGGACCAGTTTAGGTGAGATCACGGTATGGTGAGGGTGTTGGCAGTTTAACCTCTAGATTCCATTGGTTTTTTATGGATTGGTTTATCATAAGAGATCCCACATTCATGCTTAGAATATGGCATGTACATGATTGGCTGAAAGAAAGATTTGCTCTAGCCTAACCTCTTTTTGGGTGGTATGTGGATGTCCCTGACTTGGTCGGCTTTCACAGATGTCAGTAAGACCTAATTTTATCTTCTATCTTATTCTTAAATATACTTGTTATTATGTGGATTTAATGGTTCTTCTATCATAGTTAATTATATGGTTCTATTTTGGTTATAAGCATGGATTTATGACCGATCTAAGTTATGGCTCTTATCATGTTTGGATGATAAATGTTGGTTAATGAATGCATGAAATAATTGGTATTATGGAAATTATTGTGAGAAGGCATTAGTCCTCCTTGATAAACATAAGATAAGTTTCATATGTCTATGTTCAGATATGCATTCACGAACTGTAGATTTCATGTTAATCCTATGTTTAACGAAATGCCTGTCATGGTTATGCTTGGTTAGGTCAAGTCCTTGACAAAATTTTGTGTTAGAGGCTTTATATTGGTGTCATTTATTGTCTTGGAAAGGATCACAATTTTTTGGGCAGTGGTCTCTAGACTAGCCCATAAAAAGTGGCTCAAATCTCATCGTAGCAGGCACAAAACTGGTTGAAAAGGGCTACAGTCTCTCCTTTGCAAGCTTATGGGAGTGATTAGAGGCCTACTGTCACATGGATGCAAGATTACTCATGTGACTGGAATTTTTTTAGTGAGAAATAAATATGACATAGGGTTTGGGCACATGGAGGGTTGGTTCAACTCTTGTGGGTCGTGTAGCTCCTAATGAAGGTGAGTAACATTTTGGTTTGTTGATTCCAATTCCTTAAGGTGATCTAGGAGCTTGAGTCATATTATAATAGCCCTCAGATCATGTTTACTCCAAAAGTCTAGTGAAGGTGGGTAGATATGAGAGGTGGTGGTTACATAAAATATGACGTGTATATTTTTTATTTCTTAATACCGAAAATAAATAAGAATTGTGTATATTTGGTAAAGACAACATTAGAGCCTATTGAGGTTGTTGTTGGTCAAATAAAAATGGGTGGGCCTTTTAGGTTTACAGCAACTGTAGTAAATGATCCAATAGGTTTATTATTTATTACATTAATATTCACAAAGCCTCAGATCCTACCTAGATCTCTACAAACGCCACTAGAAAACTAGTTCTAAGAGAAAATAAAACCTTCAACATTTTGAAGTATCCCAAAATCAAGTAGCATGGCTCCATAGAGAAAATTCAAGGACAAATCTAGGAAATGAAAAATGTTAATCCAATAGTGAAGTTGTTGTTTCTCATATCTAAATGGGTGAGCATTTTCATGTTTACAAGAGCTACTGTAAATGTGCATGTAAGTTTATTATTTGCTAAATTAATTTTTACAAGGCCTTATAGCTTGCCTAGCTCTCTAGAAGTACTGGTAATGAGACAAAATCAAGCCTTGAATATTTTGGAGTCTCTCAAAGTTTGATAAAATGGGTCCATAAAGAAAATTAAGGAAAAACCTAACAAAGACAATTTTTCAAGCTTGTCAAAGAAAAAGGTACGTTATCTTCAACATCTGGTGGTAAATCAATATGCATGTTAGGATGTTAATAAGTTCCAATTAAAGAAAAAATTTCTAATTGAGGGGAATTGTGGGCCAAAAGGACATAGTTCTTGGCAAAAGAACTAATTTTTTGGTGTGTGTTATATTCTTTCCACGACTATTGCATGCCTGGAGGGGTTTTTGTTTTCAACGGTCTTGTTGGTTGTAGGTGTCATAGAACACCAAGGATAGTTTTCCCCTAAGGGGGAGGGATCTCTAACAACCCTTGGTTAAAAAGTGCATGAAATAAAGTTAATAGAGGAAATATAAGGCTAAGGTCATGGGACACGTATTCGAAGATGAATATTGGGCAAAGCATCCTAGCGGGCATCTCTTGTTGTTTGTTATGGCTAAGGGAAATTGGAAAAGGAAATGAGAAAGGCTTTGAAAAGGAAAAAAAGCATTATTGGCATTTTATTTATAAAAATTAAGGAAAATAGGAGAAAAGGGAGGTGAAAGGTCATAGGTTGCATGTCATGAGAAAATTGAAGGAAAATAATGGATATTAAAGAAAATAGAGCCGTCAATAATAAAAAGGCTTCTTAGGATCAGTTCACAACGTTTTTCTAGTTTAGTTTTGGAATTAGTCTTAGAGAGGAGAAGGAAAAGAAGCAAGTAAAGGAAAGACAAGGAAAGTAGGGGAAGGAAAGGAAGGCCAAGGAAAGCAAAGGAAATTTTGGATCAAGCAAATTTAGCAAGAATACTTGGAGGTAATAGGTTGCATGTATGATTTCCTAGCAGTTTTAGCATGCATGGTTTATGCATGTTTGTATTTGGTTCATTTTCTATCATTGGCATGGGATTTTCCAAGTTTGACAGTGGGTTTGACCTTACCTTACCATTTTTGAATATACATGATGTGATGGGATTTTTTCTTGGTTGAGCTTTGGATTGCCAGAAGGTTTTGGATCCAAGTGAGGTGGTATCAAGAAAATCTCAAGGGTTGGGGATGGTGATGGTTTTCTTCGAGAAGTGCATAACAGGTGGGTGGAGACAGGAAAATTCGTCAAGGGATGGAGAAGGAATTTTGAGGCATCCAAGATTAGTTTGGTTTTGTGATCTTGGGACCGATTTAGGTGGGATCACGGTATGGTGAGGGAGGAGGATGTTTAACCTCTGGATTCCCTTAGTTTTTTATGTATTGGTTTATCCCTTGAGATTCACATTCATAATTGGAATATGGCATGGGGGTGATTGGCTGAAAGAAATATTTGGTTTAGCCCAATCTATGGTCGGGTGGTATGTAGAAGTCCCTGACTTGGTTGGATATCTCACATGTAAGTAAAAGTTAATTTTCTCTTGTATCATATGAGTAAATATACTTTTTAGTATGTGGCTTTAATGGTTTTTCTATCATAGTTAATTATCTAGTTATATGTTGGTTATAAGGATGGACTTATGATAGATCTTAGTTATGAATCTTATCATGTTTGGTTGATAAATGAATAGTTAATGAATGCACATCCTGGTATTATGGTAGCTATTGTGAGAAGGAATTAGTCTTTCTTGGTAAACATCAGATAAGTTTCAGATGTCTATGTTCAGATATGCATTCATGACCTATAGGTTTCATGTTAGTCTTGTGTTTGATACAATGTTTGTCATGGTTAGGATTGTTTAGGCCAATTCATTCATCAAGTTTTGTTTTAGAGGCTTTATCATGGTGTCATATATTGTCTTGGAAAGTCTCATGAATTTCTGAGTAGTGGTCTGGAGAATAGTGCTGAAAAAGTGGCTCAAATCTCATGCTAAAAGACACATAACTTGCTAAAAAAGGTTGCATTCTCTCCCTTGTAGGCTTATGGGAGTGACTGGATGCCTACAGTCACATGGATGCATGATTTTTCATGTGACTGGGAGTTTTTTTAGTGAGAAAGCAATCCGACTCAAGGTTTGGACACTTGGAGGACCGGTTCAGCTCCGGTGGATCATGTAGCTCCTGAAGAAGGTTAGTAAGGTTTTGGTTTGTCCATTACACTTCCTTAAGTTTATGAGAGATTTTTCAGCATAAATCACAAGAAATTTCATTTGTCAACGTGCTTTGAACCAACTAGTGTGGTTCATTGTCACGACAAGTTGAAGAGTCAGATCTAGATTACAAGTCTAATAGTCAGAGCAAGACATCCAACGATAACTAACTAATGGCTATATTTGACTAGGAAACGACTACAATGACTAACTAATGGCTATATTTGTCTGGAAATGGCTTGTTGGACAGGATCCAAGAAAAAAAGGGGGATAAAATATTTATTTATTATATTGTTAATAATATTATTTATTTTAATTATTTAATTTTGGGAGTTAATATTAAGGATTTAAATAATTAATCAAATAATAGGGGATAAAGTATTATGAATTAAAGACGAGTTAACTATTGCATAATTACTATAAATATACATCTATATCTTATTATAAATTTATGTATACGAATAAACTTCTAGAAGACCTTGAGATTGAGAAAAGGCCGAGCAATCTCAATAGAGAGGACAACTGGAAGATCAATAGTTGTTGGGTCCCAACCCTCACCTCCTAGTTGCTTCCTCCCATCCCTCTTTTTACAATTGGTTCTAGTTTTCTTTTTTGTTTCTTTCCCCTTATTATCTTGTAACCTTCTCTTGTTTGCATTTGTTCATATAGTAACATTTGGTTATGCTATTATTAATTATGATTTAAGCAACAATAGGATAAGAATGGTTTTAATATTAATATCAATCTTATGTCTTTGATAAATTTATAATTATAATAATCGAGCAACTTAACATATAAATATATCTAAATATCTATTCGTGTACGTAAATTTATTTCAATAATAAGATATATATGTATATTATTAATAATTATTTAATAGTTAACTCCTTTATATATATTTGTTTTATCACCGCCC
>APFE030836917.1:0-14514 GCA_000404065.3 Pinus taeda
ATCTACGGACATGGTTCTTTGGCTTATTGCTCATTTTTCTTGGTTACAGACACGCAAGTCTCATGATACCCTTAACCTCTGGGTTTCTATTCCATGGTGTTTCCTATAGAGGACTCGGCCATAATTTATCAATGAGGATTGAATATGGGCATTCGGAGTTCGCAAACAACCATCTCACAACTTCCCATGTTCTGGGTCTTTTGTTTCCTAAAGAAAATTGATTTAGTAAAATTGGGTCGTGAAGTTTGAATTGACCCTGTTTTCTTTGACCGTGTGTATGCCAACCATTGGTATTAGGCACCACCTTGGCTTCCCTCCAATGAGTTACAAGTATAATTTGTTTCTCTATCGCATGGTTACATTTTCCTCTCGCCCTTGAGTTATTTCATTTCCATTTATAGGGTGTGAATCTGACCACTTTTCTCTTGTTGCTGTTAGTGTCATGCACTTGCAGGTACCAAGGAATGTAATAGATTTAAGTTTGGGGTTTGTTGTTCTCAAGTTTAATTCCTCCTTTTAACATTGTTTCTCTCGCTCATTTTCCAGGTTTGTTGTCTCTTTGTTTCAGTGGGTTCTGGATGTTGATGGTCGTCATGGGTTTGACTCCTTTTGCTAGTTGACTATTGTTGAATTCTACCCAAGGCGTGGCAGCCATTAGCGCTAAAGGCTACCAGTAGCATTTGCATTTCAAGTTACTTTAGTGTTATATGTGGTCCTATTGTTTCTTGCTGGTTGCCACACAATGGGATCCACAGTTATTTTTGTTCCAAATGACATTATATGTCCCAGTTTAGTTCATGTAACTTTATAATTAATGAATATGGTTTATTTATCATTTTTAAGAGAGTGTACCCAGTATTGGTTTAAGCTTGGTAATGTACTTCTGAAACCATTTTTCTCTCAAGTTCTGTGTAATATAATGTATGCCCATCATCTTGGACGAAGTTTATAGTAATTTATATGTGTTTTTCTCCTTGTCTAGTCTACTTCAACCTCCCACGCACAATTTCTATTTGTGATACAGTAATACATGTGTCCTATTAATTACCTGTGATGTTTGAATTTGCAAAACACATCTTTTGTTTGGGTTTACTCCCCTTCCTGGTATTATCATGATTTGTCTCTATTAATGTCATATATATGATTCACTTGATCATTTTATCCAGGATGCCAACACTTCTGTTATATCACATGCCCGAATGTTATTTTTTCTTCTTGTTCTTTGCACTGATACTTGGAGTTAATATGTTATCATTTTTGTTCTATTATTTCATTTATATTTGCCTTTGTCTCGAGTATTCACTTGGAATAATAAGCCGATCACACTTTGTTGACTGCTCATGTTATGTATTTCATTTGTGCAGATTAAGCATAATACTTTAACTGGAATACTTAGGTTTCCTAACTGAGCATCTACTAGAATGGAAGGATAGTTCACTCCTCTCGTCAGCAACTCAAGGAACTGTATAGCTCTTGCTTCCTAAGATATGTTTTTTTTTTTCATACAAAAAATACTTTAGTTATATTACATCAAATTGCAGCTATGATGTTATATACCTAGGGGGGATAATATGGGGTACAAAGGGAGGTACCCATGGTAATAATGTAATAATGGGATAGGCCATAGCAATAAATAAGGTGGTTAACCATATCATGTAAGGGACCACAAGTAGTTAGTAATAATGTAATGGGCCCATGGTATTAGTGGATGGTATGAGGGAACCATGGTAATGATCCATGGTATTGCATATATGAGGCCTATATAGAGGCTAGAGACTCCACATGGAAGAAGTGAAGGAATATAGTCAAGGATTATTGTATGTACAAGCATATGGCTTGTGGAGTGTTCTCCTTCCTTAAGGAGTGAATGTATGGTGTTGCCCTACCTTAAGGGTTTGATCAATTAAGAATCATTTCATATTATTTTTGGGTTTATTTGCATTGTCTGATATTTTCATATCAAATCTATAATATTTATGGGTTAGATCTACAACATAAATGCAAGTAAAAATCTTGCGCTTCTCATGATCAAGAAAAAGAAAGATATTGATTATGAATATTTTGAAGGCTGTGATGAAAAATTGAAATATGATTTGTTTGATGTGGTAAGAAATCATGGCGAGATGTTTCAAGAACCAAAGGGGTTACCTCTCAAGAGGAGAATTCAGCATGAGATACAACTGTCGCAGGATGTTCCACTTCCAAATATTGGCATGTATCGCATGTCGATTATGGAGGGCATGGAAATCAAGAAGAAAAATCAATAATTGTTGAACAAAGGTATCATATGTCTATTTACTTCACCATGTGGTTTTCCCATTGTGTTGGTGCCAAAGAAGGATGGGACTTGGCACATGTGTATGGATTTTCATGCACTGAACAAAATCATGGTAAAGAATCATTATCCACTCCCAAGAATTAATAATTTTCTTGATCAGTTGAGGTATGCAAAGTATTTCACTAAGTTAGACTTACGAAATGGTTATCATCAAGTTAGAATAGCTGAAGAGGACATTTGGAAAACCGCATTTAAAACTAAACAAGGATTTTTTGAGTGGCTTTTTATGCATTTTGGTCTTACAAATGCTCCAGCTACTTTCATGAAAGTTATGAATGATGTATTCAGACCATTTCTAGATGACATTTTCATTGTGTACTTAGATGATATACTCATATTTAGCAAATCTAGAGATTAACATGTCATACATGTTAATAAAGTACTTGATGTCTTGATAAAAGAATAGTTGTTTTTAAAGATGTGGTAGTGTGAATTTGGAAAGACTTATTTAGTGTGTTTGGGACACATTGTTGGAGGAGGTGAGCTGAAGATAGACCCCTCTAAAGTTGAGGTAATTCTAAATTGGCCCAAGTCCAATACAGTTATAGAGGTAAGAAGCTTTTTAGGGGAAGCACAATATTGGAGGAAATTTAATGCTAATTTTTCTTCCATTGTAGCTCCATTACATGCATTGACTAGTGTCAAGAAAGTATTCCAATGGGGAGATGTACAACAGAATGCATTTGATGCTTTGAAGAAAAAGATCAGTTCATAACCAGTATTGGCTCTTCCGGATCTTAGACATCAAGGTGATATTCAAACGGATGCAAGTGATTATGCCATGGGAGCAGTTCTTATGCAGCATGGTAAGCCCATTTCATTTCATTCTGAAATTTTTAATGGAGCTATAACTAAATATCCTACTTATGACAAAGAAATTTATGCATTGGTACAAAGTGTCAAAAAATGGAAACACTACTTGATGGGAAAGCAGACCATTATCCATACCGACCATCAACTATTGCAGTACTTACAGTCACAGTCAAAGTTGCAGCAGTCACAACATTTCAAATGGATGAGTCTTCTACAACAATTTCATTTGGTTATCAAGTACAAAAAGGGAATCTAAAATAAGGTAGTTGATATGCTTTCAAGACCTATTATAAATTCATCTATTATACTCACGCATAATTCTATTTTGCATGAAAGTTACATTGAGAAATATGCATATGATAATGAGTTTCGAGATGTATATGCAAGATTGAGTCAAGGAAAAAAAATAGAAGAGTTGGATTATCATGTACATAATAGTTTGTTGCATCACTTGGGAAAGTTATATATTCCACAGGGAGAAAGAAACAATATCATAAGGGAGGCACACACTTCATTGATTGTTGGACACTTTGGTGTAGGCAAGACAATATCGAATCTCCAAAGGTATTTTTATTGGTCATGCATGTTTTATAATGTTTCTCGTATCATTAGAGGATGTTCTTTGTGTGAAAAAAGTAAGCCCAGCAATAGGAAAATTGGATTGTACGCTCCACTTCCAGTACCTTCACATCCATGGGAGTGTATCTCAATGGATTTTGTAGGAGGTATTCCATTGTCAAGGAAAGGTCATGATTACTTGTATGTAGTTGTAGACAGGTTCAACAAAATGTGATACTAACACCATGTAAAAATAAAATTACAGTTGAACAAACAACTCATCTTTTCTTCCAAAACATTTGGGTTCATTTTGGTCTTCCTACTTCTCTTGTAATTGATCAAGATTCTCGATTTGTTGCGATTTTTTGGTCAAATTTGTGGGACATGATGGACACAAAGTTGAAGAAGAGTACAACCTTTCATCCACAAATAGATGGACAAACTGAGGTGGTCAATAGAATAGTTATTCATATTCTTAGAGAATATTGCAGCAAACATCCCAAGTTGTGGGGTGAACAATTGCACTGCATACAACATGCATACAACAGGGTAAATCATTCTTCCACAAACATCGCCATTTGAAGCATGTTATGGATAATTTCCAAGATCATCATTTGACTTCATCTTTGAGAAAGATGTTGCCATCGAAGGTCATAGTGACATCTATAAGGCAAGGAAGTTCATAGAGAAAATTCAGTTGATACATCATACAGTACAAGAACAACTCGAGAAAAGTGAAAGGAGCTACAAGGCAAGGTATGACAAACATCGGGTTGATCACAAATTTCAAGTTGGCGATGAAGTATGGTTATATATTAGCAAAGAGAGACTTCAAGGGGAAGGTACAAAGTTGAAACCAATCCATTATGGTCCTTTTAACATTATGGAAAAGATTGGTAATAATGCATTTAAGCTTGATTTGCCTCCTTATATGCAAATATACTTTGTTGTTAATGTTGAGAATTTGATATTGTTTGAGCCTCCTTTGGTTGATCATCAAGGAGAGCATGTTTAGTTGCCATCAATAGATGATTTCTTGCCAGAATATCTAGATGAGTTTCAGCAAGATCTCATACTTGATAAGAGAACCAGAACTTCAAAGAGAGGGGATGTTGAATACCTTAGAGTGGGACTCAAGGGACAAAAGCCTTCTCAAGCAAAATGGTTGCAGACAGAGAAGGTGAGGGAGTTTTACCCTCACCTATTGAACAATTGATAATATCTTTTGGGGTCCAAAAGGCTTCTAGTGGGAAGGAATGATCAGGTGCCCAATATTTAGCTCAAAATTAAAATTTCTCAGATTGGCTCGAAACCTATACGACTGCATCTGTCTTGTCAAGACGATCGAAATACAATTCATTTCAGTAAAAACAGAGTCTGGATGAAGGAGAAAAGGCATGCTGTTCATTTTTCTAAACATCTAAAAAAAGTGCAAAACATGACATAATAATGACATGGCAGTACAGAGAACAAGGGGAATATTCTTCAATTTTCACCCAATGAGGCTGTGACAAGTGTCACTTCTAGATACGCCAGTTTGGTTGTGTGAAGGAGAAATTTCCTACTTGGCCTCCAAGGTGGAATTTGATTTTTTTTAGTTATTTAAATATTATATAATATATTTTTATTTTGATTATATAGTTTTAACTATATATTATATAATAATATTATATATAAAATTAATTAAATATATTAAATTAATTTAAATTCGAATTCAAATTTGTGGTAATTCAAACCCAATTTGGCGACAAAGTTCAAATTGAAACAGGTGGCAAAATCATATGAGGGACAGGTGGATGGGAAGTTGATCCCATGACCTCCCCTACCCAACTACCAATGCCCACCATTGGGCCAAATGCAATACTTGAAACCAGAGGTGGCAACGCTATATTTAAACTTCGTAGATTTTCCGATGGCAGGAGCGGAGGGAGCCAACCTTGCAAGCTAGCCCCTTGCCCATGCGACCAAGCACTAGAAGCAATGGCTTGCACCAATAGATAAGCATGCCCCTAATCATGCTTAACTTAATTAATCTCGTTTTACATTAATTAACCCAGAGATTAAGTTGGCGGCGGTTTTGGAGGAGCACCAAATTTGGTGGGATTGCTAGTTTTGGCAGTGCTAACTAGAATCTTCTCGAGATTTAGCAGGGTTTCCTAGGGAAAAACTAAATGAAGCATATCTTGCTCAATGTTTGACCAATTTTGGAAAATGAATAGTCAATTTTGGATGATTTCGATATTATAAACTTAGTGGTATAGGTTCCAGAGGCAATAGATGATTTCTACAGGTGATTTTTCCGTAGGGAAGTTCAGGGAAACCTAGGGCCACCATGGAAGGGGGTCATGCCCAGAGCAGCCAGAGTCAGTATTTAGAGATCTAATAGTAATTTTTGGCTAATTTAGACATTATGAACACATTGGTGTAGGTATTAGGAGCCATAGAGATTTATAAACAACATTTTTCCATTTTGAGCTAATACAAAGGCCCAAGCCATGGATGCTGACCAAGGAGATGTAACTTAGGAGGGGTGAACTCCTTCATCAAAACACTATGTTAATGTGTCTCTTTGATGGTTTGCTACACCGTACATGTTTTTTGTTCATTATTTCTTTCTAAAGCTATTTTTCTCATGAATGTCTTTTAAAACTTAAGGAAATTTAATTGATTTTATGCACAAATAACTAATGAAACCTCAGAACAAGGAGCAATAAGGAAGCACATATTTATAAATATGTAATTATTATTAGCGCAACAAAACTAATCATACAAAAACAGCTTATTGAGCCAA
Organism: Pinus taeda; assembly: GCA_000404065.3. Lineage (NCBI taxonomy): Eukaryota > Viridiplantae > Streptophyta > Pinopsida > Pinales > Pinaceae > Pinus > Pinus taeda. The sequence goes on from APFE030836917.1 coordinate 6,501, forward strand.
GTATCTCTTTAGCCAATCACCCTCATGCCATATTTCAAGCATGAATGTGGGACTCATAGAACACATCAAAAAATACCAATCAACGTGGATGCCACCGGAGTTCTCCGCCTACATCATGAGGAATTTGAGTGCCTCCTAGTCTCTCGGGCTTTACTGTGCATACACAGTCTAATCCAAGGATCACTAGGACTTACATCGAGACATACTCTACAGGCTTTACCGTGCATTCCATCCCTAAATCACTAGGCCCAACAGAGAGAAAATCCACCTCTTGGCTTTACCATATATCCTACCATTCACTGGCAAGGATTCCTAGGCCCACTGAGGCACACAATCTATCTTTACCACAACTCATAGTCTGGTTTAGGGGTTACTAGGCCAGTGGCTTCGTACATCCTTAGTCCAATTCAGGGACCATTAACACCACGTGTTTCTCAATTCGGAGATCCACCCTACTCATATTCAAATCCAATCTGGCCACCCCACACAACTGCATGACTAGGCACACATGGGCTTAGAGGTTTCTTCTTCTAATAGTCAAGTAACTACAATCAGGTAGTTTACTGTGCTGTCTGGGAGTTTGCTTGTGTAAGCGATGCTCCATGATATATTGTTGGTTGTGGTTGCATCGTGATGTTTCCTTTTTATCCCTCCGACCATCTGTCTCCTGGCAATCTATCTCCTAGCCTCTACTCTACGATGGAATGGCTATCGGGCCTATGAAATCCCTACAATGGCCCCTTTTCTGGTTTACACAGAGAAACGCTGGCATACTGTGGAATCCCGCCAAGATATGTTTATTTCAGACTTCAAAAGTCCTTAAACACTATCTATTCCTCTATCAGGCCCATCCTTATCGCTATCGCAAATCACAAGTGGCCTGTTCCCTTGCTTCCCTTTGTATTTTTGGAATATGTTAAAAAACACTAAAAATCATGAAAAATTGGCTTTGGTGGACCTGAAATTATCTATATTTCCCTTCCCGAATGCTTTTGTGTCTGGGTCTTATCGCATATTGCAAGTCACTCCGGTCTTGCTCTAAGGTTCCTCTTTGTATTTTAGAAAATACATCAAACTTTTAAAATGCATTGAAAATTTCCTTTTTGCGGATCTGAAATCTTATGGAATAATATTTAGAATACCATCGGGTCACACATATACATGTGCATAGGACCTGCTCCATGGTGTTGCTCCAATGTGATATAAAGATGTGATCTAATCGTAATTAGCTATCGCTCATGCCTTGGGCCATTAATAACGCTCTTCATTAATCTCTAATAACGATCCTACGATGCAATGTGGGTCGCCGATCTGCGCGCTTGATCGACGGTCCAAGTTACATCGTTGATCGCCATCGCAAGTTCCACACAGTCTACCCTTAATCTGGCGATTTCCTCCACCGATTGCGACTATTGACCGCGACTGCTAATTGTGACCCGCCGATTGTGACCCACCGATTGTGACCCACTGATTGTGACCCACCGATCAGATCTGGATTGTTGATTGGCCAGATTGGACGGCAGTTGTGCGTTTGACTGTTTATGCCTCTGATACTTGGTTTTTCACTGTTTTTATGTGTTTTAGCCTCCCGATAGTGCTTTTCCATCATTCCAAGGGTTCTTCTCCTGCACTACTTTTTATCTTTGGCATGATTTTACTGGCTTTTGAAGACTTAAAGAGCATATTTGGATTCATTTTTGGGCCATTTGCCAACAAGGCTAACATCAGTAACCAGTTTTGAGGCAAAAAATGAGAGAAAGGTTTTATGTTGAAATTAACATCATAACTAGTGCAACCTTATAAATTATGTGGCTCATAAGGTCAATAAACATCAAAATAATTACTTCATGATACATCTCACATTGTCAATCTATATATATATATATATATATATATATATATATAAATATATATAATTATATATATAATATATATATTATAATATAAATATATATATATATATATATATATTATATATATATACACTGTCAATTTAGCCACGAGATATTCTTAATTGTAAATAGACTTTTATAGTACTATCGTTTACTAATACCACATGCTCAAAAAATCATAACTCGTGTTCTTGTGATATGTTTTTTTAATTATTCAATTTAATTGAAATATAAAACAGGCTATAACTACATTCGAGATAAATCTCAATCTTTGATTTGTGAATACTACAAAGAATATTTTAGAATATTGCATGGAGGTTAAATTCCTAACCTCCAACTAATAATTATTGATGATTAAATTAAAATTTTGGAAACTCTATTCCAAAATAGACATGATTGCATGGAGGTTAAATCCATACCATCTGTTGATATTTAAATTAAAAATTTTGGAAACTTTATTCCATAATAGACATGCCTATCCACATAACAAGCATTGTTTCTTTTACCTCAAATGTAGTAGTGAACATTCTAGATATATTTCCTAAATCAAATCTTTCCAATGGATATTGTTGGATAGGTTTGGAAAAAAATCCATAAATAAATTGATGAATTCTACATGATATTATTGATAAAAAATGAAGTATTTATATAATCTGAAAATAGAGGGAGACAATTATGTCTAAATAACTTCTCCATAACTAGAAATACGGGGAAAAATGAAAATTACTAACAATGTCCTAATCTAAATAATTGTACAAAATCCTGAAGGATTAGTTAACATTTTCCCTCTTAATCTGAGGAGACATATGACATGCCAAGTAAAAATATAAATCTTTCAAACTTTTCACATCCCAATGCTTTGTTAAAAATATATGCAATTCATTTTGAAGTAAGATAATGAGTCATATGATTTTTTTTGGTCACAACATGATGTCAAATCAAATGATATTTGGTGTTGATATGCTTGGTCCAATCATGGAATTTAGTATTACTAGTCAATTAAATTGCAAACGCATTATCGATAAGAAGAGATGTTGAAGTCTTTTGTTTGTCCTGTAAGTCTTCAATTATTTTCTGAAGCCAAATGATTTCTTTTGTAGCTTGAGTTATTGCAACATATTAAGCTTTAGTGGTAGAATTAGTAGGGATAGATTGCTTTCATGATCTCCAAGTGATAGTTGTTGACCCAAGTGTCATCAAATAACCATAACTGGACACCCATTCTCTTTATCACCATCAAAATCAACATTTGAATAGCTAGTGAGATGGAAGTCTGAAACTTTGGAGTATTTGGTGCCATATGTTTGAGTCCATTTTAGATGTTTGAGCACTCTTCTTTTTTCTGCTACCCAATGACCTTTATAAGGTTGATGCATAAATCTGGAAAGTATCCCTACAACAAAAGTTATGTCAGTACGAGTAGTAGAGAGATAAATCAAAATTCGAACAAGTTTCCTATACTTTGTTGGATCTTCGAATGGATTTCCTTCATTTGAAGTAATTTTCATATTTTTATATCATTGAAGTAGTAACAAGATTACAATCTTGCATTCCATATCTATTCAATAAATTTCCAACATATTTCCTTTGAGAGATAGAAATATGTTGATTTTTTAATCAAATCTAATTCTTAGGTAATAATGAAGTAAACCTAAATCTTTCATATCAAAAACCTTTTTCAATTCCTTCTTAAAAAATGATATATAGTCATCATTGTTTCCTGCAATCATCAAATCATCAACATAGACAACTAGATATAGAAACTAATATTCCAACCTTCTTAACAAAAAGAGTTGCATCATCTAGGTCAAAATGCTTATAATTTAGCTTAAGAAGATGCTCGATTATTTTTTCATATCATGCATGTGGTGCTTGTTTCAAACCATACAAGGAATTCATCATTTTTCATGCATTTTTTTGACTTTACCTTTGATAGAAAAACCGTCTGGTTACAACATGTAAACATCTTCCTTCGAATATCCATTTAGGAATGCAATTTTTGCATCCATATGATGAATGTTCCATCCTTTTTGTACTGCAATAGAAAACAAGGTTCTAATAGTGCCCCATTTAGCTGTAAGAGCAAATGTCTTTGTATAATCAACATCCTCTTTTTGTGCATACCCTTTTTCCTACAAGTCTTTCCTTGTACTTATCAATTGAACCATCAAATTTATATTTATTTTCATAAACCCACTTGCAAACAATGGGTTTGATGCCATTAGAAGGATCCACCAACCTCCAAGTACCATTTTTAATGAATGTATCATATTCCCTTTGCATTTCATTTTTCCATTCAGTACGACTAACAACTTCTTCATAAAAAGTAGGCTCACTATAAACAGAGCAATTATATTCTGAATCATGAGAGTGGTTACCTGAAGAAGTTCTTGTTTCAAAATCATCATATTTTCTTGGAAATTTTCTGATACGAGTCGATCTTCATAGTGGTTTCTCAACTTGTGGAGGTGGTTGCTCATCTTGTGGAGCACATTCTTCTAGAAAACAATCACTATTTTCCCTTGCAGAAAAACTCCTACCATCCTACTTCCCTTTAGCATAACCATTATCATCATTAAGAGGAAAATTTATTGAAGGAAAATCCACAAATTGATCTAGAATGGGAATCCATCATTTAGGATGTGGAATATTATCATCAAATTCATAATAAAATTTCTTGGACATAAAGTTTTCTAAATGATTGAGTTATCTATCAACAATGGATGTATTGTTATCTGATTCAAGAAAAACTACATCTCTTAATAAAATAATCTTCATATTTTCTTCATCATTTAACCTGTATGCCTTAGAAGTATTAGAATATCTCAAAAATATACATTTTCTACTTCTTGAACTCAACTTGTTTCTTTGCTGTTTAGGAATCAAAGCATAACATTGAGAACCAAAAACTCTGAAATGTTGAACAGCAAGAAGACAATCATACAACATTTCATATGGAATTTTATTGTTGATGATAGAAGAAGGACAATGATTTCTAATATAAGTTTCACAAAGCACTGCTTCTCCCCAAAACATCAACTTTACATTCTTAAAGAACATCATTGATCTAACCATATTAAGTAATGTTCTATCCATTTGTTCTACAACACCATTTTGTTTTGGATTATAAGGAATTGTTATTTGGTGTTTGATGCCATTCTCTTGCAAATAATTTTCAAAATCATGTGAAGTATACTCGCCACCATTATTAGTTCTTAGAGTGTGTATATTAATTTGAGTTTCATTTGTAATCAAGAGATGAAAATTTTTATAGACATCAAAAACTTGTGTTTTTTCTTTCAAGAGATAAACCCAACATATCCTTGAATAATCATCAATAAATGGCAGCATATATTTATTACCATTAGAAGTTGCAACATGCATAGGTCCACATAAATTTGAATGTACGAGACCTAATTTTCTTGAAGCTCTAGAAGTAGAACTTTGAAAAGACCATTTACTGTGCTTTCTCAAAATAAAAGCATTACATGGAGTAAGTTTTCTTGGAATGATTGGAAGCCCTTTAATTCCCTTTTGTCTCATAATTCTTATATTTTCATAATTGATATGGCCAAAACAAACATGCCATAATAAATTGAAAGATATGGAAATTTTGTTGAATCAAATGAGTAGTATTCAATGCAATAGATGACATACCTTTCAATTTTAAGAGTTTGTCTTCTTCCACACTAGTTATAACAATTTCATTATCATATGCTCTTCGAATCTCTGTTATATCATCAAATATATGTATCGAATGCCCATGTTTTCTAATCTATATAAGAGACAATAATTCCTTTGAAATTATGGAATAAAAAGAACATCATGTAGAATATAATCTGCAAGTCGTAACATATTTAATCAAACATATCTGATCCCTGAAGGTTTACTTTGAGGTTTATTAGAAAAATAAACTACTCCATCAATGTGATAGCTGAATTTTTCAAACAAACCTCTCATAAAGGTCATATGGAAAGTGGCATATGTTTCCCTGCAGGGCTTTGATCTCGTGGCCAGTGGATGATTTGCTAAGTCGTTCATGCCGCTGTGCAAGTCACGAGTTCGAGTCTCGTCTTAACCGAGGGCCGTTCTTATGGGCTGGGTGGTTCCTCCTAGAGGTTATAGTGGCAGCCGGTGGGATTCAACCCTGTGTAACACGAGTATGATACCACCGTCGTTGCCGATTCCGCTAGTCAACATGATCCAGGTGGACATTGGTGGCAACCTGTCAAGTCCACTTGGACCCCCACCATTATTTCTCTCAGCATTTTTAGTTTCCTTAATTGTAGCACAACTTACTATTTGTAGCAGTTTTTTAGGTCCTGAACTTCCGGAGCCATTTTGAGGCCCAAAACAAAGTTTTTTGGGAAAACAGGGAGCAACATGGGTCCATGGACCAATTTTTCTCTTCCTAAAGTTGTAGTTCTCAGATAGATCTTTCTAACGAGATATTATGCACGTCAAATGGAGATCATATGCCAAAGTTACGACCCCGGGAAGTTGATGTACCAATTTACCCAAACGGGGCCCACACTTTGGCGTTTCATCTTCTAGGGTTAGGTTTTTAAACCACTGATCTGGATTTAAACATGAATGCAACAAATTACAGAGATAACCATAAACACATATATGCAGTGGAAATAATACTTCATTTCATTAATGTAAAATACTGAAATATGCTTACAAACAGTAACGGAAATAAACCAGCTAGGGCGATGGTAGCTTATCTCTGAGAAGAGATGTGTGGCTACATGCCTCTGAACTGTGTTACATGAGGCTCGAAGGCCTATTTATTGTTGAGAAACAATGGAAAAACCCTTCACATTCCAAAACCTAACCCTGGAAGATGAAACGCCAAATTGTGGGCCTCGTTTGGGTAAATTGGTACATCAACTTCCCGGGGTCATAACTTTGGCATATGATCTCCGTTTGACATGCACAATATCTCGTTAGAAATATCTATCCGAGAACTACAACTTTGGGAAGGGAAACATGGGTTGCTCCCAGTTTTCCCAAAAAATATCGTTTAGGGCCTCAAAACGACTCCAGAAGTTCAGGACCCGAAAAAACTGCTAAAAATAGTAAGTTGTGCCACAATTAAGGAAACTAAAAACGCTAAGAGAAACAATGGTGGGGGTCCAAGTGGACTTGGTAGGTGGCCACCAATGTCCACCTGGATCATTCCTCCCCCCTTAGGAAGCAATGGTGCCCATTGCGTTGAGTTCCTCCATGAGACGAGGAAACTTCTGTTGAACTTGGTCCCTGGTGAGCCACTTGCCCTGGTAAAGGAGTTGGCCTGCTTTGACAACTCGATACAGTTGGATATTCTGTTGGCGAGTGTTCTTGATCTGTGTGTCCATGATCCGATCAATTGCAGCTTGTTCCATGCAATCTTGATTTAATTATGTGGGTTGGAGCTGTTCTGCAATGTCGGATGTGTCTAGCAATGGTGGAAAGTATGGCCGAAGGCGGTCCACATTGAACACTGGGTGTAGGCCCAGGAATGGGGGAATGATGAGCTCAAATGCATTGTCTCCCATAGCCTTAGTAATGGTGTAAGGACCATATCGGAGTGGTCTCAATTTCCGATAGGCGCCAGTAAGGTGTTCCTTTTGCAAATGCAACCAGACTTTGTCGCCCACCTGAAACTTGTGTGGCACCCGATGTTGATCATGTCGTTGCTTGTACTTGGCATTTGATTTCTCAAGAATGTCATGGACCTACTGGCGAATATGTTGGATTCTCTCAATGAAGCTGGTGGCCTTATCTGTTTCGGACTGGACATGAGCTGAATTCATGTGAGTAGCTGCAAGTGGCATGGCCACGTCAATGGAGCATAGTGGCTGGAATCCCAAACCCACCTAAAAAGGGCTATGGCCAGTGGAGCTGTGAAGAGCTCGGTTGTAGCTGTGCTGAACATAGGGGAGGCTCTCGTCCCATGTGCGTGGATACTTTGAGTTATACATGCGCAGAATGTGCACAATCATCCTATTGACAACCTCTGTCTGGCCATCAGTTTGAGGATGGAAGGCTGTGGACTTCGTGAGTTTGGTGTCCAGCATTGACCAGAGACTGGACCAATATGTGCTGAGAAACCGACTGTCCCGATCTGAGATGATAGA
>APFE030836931.1:0-32178 GCA_000404065.3 Pinus taeda
AAAACACTTAAAAAAATATAAAACTCCTTATTTTCGAGCGGAGATCGCGGGTTTTACCTGCTGATCACCTGTTAGTGCTCGTGGGCTCAACTGTCCCCAACCAATTCCTAACTAAAAAACTACTTTGGCATTGGTATAAAAAGACATCAAAGGGAAGGCCTAAAGGAGGAGAGAATATAGAGCAAGGTTATTATACTGAGTTTTTCCCCCTGATCAGGTCTGAAGACCCTTGTGCCTTCTACACTTCCCCCATATTGTACAAGAAACCCTTGTTTCCTTGTGATTGGATGTTCATCCCTTAGTCATGACATCTTGGAGTGAGTATTGGAAGGTGACCTACTAGAAGCTTGAGGCGGGACGGATCCAGAAGGAGGCTGAGCTTTGAGCCTGCAGAAGCGGTTCAGGTGATATTGCTCTTTGTTGTACTATTCTATTTGTCTAATAAAGAAACACGTCTTGTTCCCGATACACTTCTTTCTTTATGTTAATGATGTTCATATTTGAGTTTCAAGTATGAATGGATGTCTAAAAGTTTATAACTAACTCCTTTCTTATATAGCATAAAGATCATTTTTACATAAATCTTTGTCCATATACTGTTGCATTCCTTGGAATTGTTGTTTTTGCAGGGCAAAGGAGCGGAAGGGACGTGAAGAAGGGTTTGCACCCTTGAGTAACTACCCAAACGTAGGACCTCAGGTATGTCCTTCTCACCTTAGAAATAGCTTTTTCTAGCATAATGGCTGTGTGTGCATGTTTCTTGACTTAGACAACTTTCAGTCTGCTAGGGTTCCACCCAAGAGCCTTAGGGGATAAAATCCCGCAACGAAACTCGCCGCCCCAGAAAGTTCCTAAAAAAAAAAATCTCCACTTTTGCCCAAGAAAGTGCTCTAATACCACTTGTTATAGATTTGATTTGAAAATATAAGATAATGCAAATAAACCCAGAAACAATAAGAGAGAAATAACCCAATAAATATATGATAATAGATCTAACCCAAAAATATATGATAATAGAAATAAGCTAATAAATAACAAGATCTAAATATAGAATAGAAAAGCTTCTTTATTGATCAAACCCTTAAGATAGGGCAATACCATACATTCACTCCTTAAGGAAGGAGACCACTCCACAAGCCATATGTCTGTTCATACAATATTCCTTGACATCTCTTAATGGGGAGTCTCTAGCCTCTATCTAGGCTTCATACATACAATACCATGGGTCATTACCATGGTTCCCTCAATACCATCTATCTAATACCATGGGCCCATTACATTATTACTAACTACTTGTGGTCCCTTACATGATACTCGTTAACCACCTTATTTATTACTATGGCCCATCCTATTATTACATTATTCCCTTGGGTAGCTCCCTTTGTACCCTATATTATCCCCGCTAGGTATACTACACATATGCATGAGAAAGAGAGGTGGCTTAACTTATCGATGAAGAAACAAGTGCCTAACATATGCATGGGAAAGAGAGGTGGATTAACTTGAATGGAGGAAGAAACATACATATACATGAGAAAGAGAGGTGGATTAACTTGAATGGAGGAGCAGGTGCATGGCGTATAATGTTCATTTAAATGTTGTTTAAATTATAAATATGGAAAAAGTCTCCAAAATAAGAGATCCATTTAAAACTTTGATTAAATTATAAACATAGAAAAAGTATTGATATAAAGCTTTTGTTAAATTGTAAACATAAAAAAAGTATGCGCAATGAGACATTGATTTTTCTATAAAAAGATAAGGAAAAATATTTTTAATAAATATTAGATTAAAATTTCAACTAAATAATTAATAAATACTCATCACTATAATATACACTCAACGAGTATAATAAAAAGTTCTTATAAAACATGCAGGTCAATCAAAGTTATAGTAATTCCATAAATAAAATATCTATATAACTATAATAATATATAAAATTTCTTTTTTTATTATTATATATTATATATATATATTATATATATATATATATAATTTTATAATAATTAAAATACTGATTATATTTTTTTATCAAAATTTAAAATTGTTAAAAAATATCTAAACTCATATGACACTTACACAACAACTTATTATCCATTAAAGATATATGAAATTATTTTTTAAATTACTACAATATTATTTATTAAATATATATATTATAAATTTTTTTTTTGTTGTGTAATAAAATAAAATCAAATAAATGAAATGATTCCTTTTTCATTGTCAAGTTTGAACATGGGGAAGATAACCATAAATTACCATTTCACGCTTTTGCACAACTACTTTATTACTCTATTTCAGGTTCCTCGCACAAAAGTGATATATATATTAATTTTTAAATAATTAATATAATTATTTATATTATATATAATATTTAAGGTTTATTAAATTTATTTTAATATAAAAATATATATTTAATTTAAATTTTTAAGTTTAATTAATTTTAATATAATTTAATGGCATTTGTATTACTATAGTGTAATTAAAAAATATTAAAAATAGGTTAAGGATATTAGGTTTTATTTGAGTTTTTCAATTATTAATAAATGTTCAAGGTAAATGTAAGGATTTATTTTTTATTATAAAATCAATGTTTTATACCTTTAAATTTTTTTTATATAATTTTTAGAAACAATATTTGGAATAGATTTAAAGATTTAAAATTTGTAAGTGAATATTGTTATTAATGGTAGGAATATTGAAATTTAGTTATAAGAAATTAATTATAATATAGGAGTTTAGAGAGAGTTAATAAGTTAGAGAGTTGTTTGGAAAAAATAAGTTGTGCTTCTTGGTTCTAGTTGGTATAGTCATGTCTTTCTTTAAGCTGATGATATTGGTTTTATGGTAAGGAGTCCCTATGATCTCCACAAATAACTAAAAATTCTCAAGGATTTTTGCTCTAGCACAAATATTATTGTTAACATGGCAAAATAAAGATTATAATAATTAAATACAAATTTATCATTTATACTAATTTCACTTATGATAAATCCTCACTAAAAGCTTAAATACAACTATAGTATTGAGAAATGATAAATTAAAGGCAAGAATCCCATTCCAGACTAGAAAATGATTGCAAAATGTTTGCAAATTAGAGGACCTTTGGTTATGAGATAAGAAGAAACTCTTCTTTGAGATTTTCGTCACTCTTGTTATTTTATATGGCTATGAAGTATGAGTTTACACTATCTTTAGAGAATCACTAAGAACAATAGAGCAAATCCAAAAGTATTTTATAACTTGTAATTTGAAAAATGAAGATAATACATCCTATAGTATCCTCCTCATAGAGCATAACTATGACTGTAAAGTATGAGTTTACACTATCCTTAGAAAATCACTAAGAAAAATAGAGCAAATCCAAAAGTATTTTATAACTTATAATTTCAAAAATGAAGATAATACATCCTATAGTATCCTCCTCATAGAGCATAACTATGACTAGATATGTTCTATATAAGGTCAAGATAAACAACATGGAAGACAAGTGACTTCTTAAGATGACTTCAAAATTGAAACTCCATAGAAACAACATCTCTTGCAAAATAAAGGAAGAGATCACTATGTAGAATACCTATAATTTTTAGATGGTAAAAGAAAATTAAGGTATTATTAGGAGGTGAGCAAGTTTAATCTAGAAAATCCAAAGTATATCCTTATTTTGAGACAATTCTGAAAACATTGTGAGTATACAAAACTTGTCATTTTTGTAACAAGATTCAATTAGATTAGAGATTTTTTTTTGGGAAGCAAGTGGCCATAGTAACAATATTTTTGAGAAGCAAGTGGTCATAGTCACAATATATTTTAAAGTGATGTGGATAGATTATATCCATAAAAAAAATGTTTAGTTAATATGGTTTAAGATACAAAATTTAATTAGTTACCCATACAAAAAGTTTTAATTAATATTGTTTAAGATACAAAATTCAATTAAATTAAAGACTTTACTAGAGACTAGATGTCATCGCTAAGGCATACTTTAAAGGGAAGTGGGTGTTTTATATATTTAAAATTTCATAAAATAAAGTTGGATAATTTATTTTATCAATTAAAACCGTAGTGTACATTTAGTTTAACTAATAAATGAAATGAATTTTATTACGGTATTCTTTTGGTTAATTTTAAACAAAAGCTAGGTTAGATTTTTAAAAACTTGAGTGCAAGTTGTTTAATATGTAAAATTTGAATGCCTCAAAATTTTTCCAATATGTTGAATCCTTTATACATTCAAAAATATATTTTAAATAATCAAAGATTACAATCTTACTTGAAATCAAATTGCAATATTTTAGTAAAAAACTATTTTACTTATTAATTAAAGTATTCATTTTATATTCATGGGAAAAAAAATAGTTAATAAAACAAATTATCTAACTTTTATTTTAATGAAATCATATATAATTATCATAGATTCTACTGTATCTCATTAAAAATATTGGATAACTTTTTCCTATGTTATAAAATTTTGCTTCATTATTTTATTTATGAATAGTCAACATCAATATAATTTGTTATATAATAGATAATAAAATTAACTACCTTAAGTCAACAATAAAATAAAAACTGTTTTAAAGAAAACTAAAATGGATATTTTAAAGGGGATTGGTGGTAATTTGTTGTGCATTGACTTAGGGATTTACACCCACATGGTTTGAGAATAAAAAAAGGAATCTAATCACATCGTAGTGTACATGAGATCTGTAGAGTGATTGGAAAATAAAGGGGAAGCGAAACACAGGCATGGATGCGCGTGAAACACTTAATTTAACATGGAATGGTGTCTCGGGAACCAGAAAAGAAAGTGGCTTGTCTGGTGTCCTTTACCTTTGGCATGAAAGTCAAAATCTATTGTTACATTATACATGAAAGTACCCACCAGAGACCGATTCCATTTGGATTCAATGTATATATTGCAAACGGCCGCATATTCACAATGTGTATATGTTTCTGTTCACATCACATCGCAATAAAGTCTGTTTGTAACGACCTAGGTAAATAGGGGGGCCGTAGTATCAGTGACAGAGCAGGGCGGGCACTGGGCAGCGCAAGAGAATGTCATAGAATTATTATTATTTTTACTTCAGTAAAAAAGCCTGGTGGATGCCAACTGAAATATATGAATAAAGAATGGAACGCGCCCCTCGTGGGGGGCGAGGGAGTTTTTACTGAAGAAATCAGATGATATGATGTAAGGTATCTTTCATCATTCCCACGCGATTAGCAATTGTTATTATTATGAGGTTTCCACGAAGATTCTCTTTCGCAGGTACGTGGTAGACTGCAGTATTCTACAATACAATACACAGTAGGGTTTTGAAATGGAGCAGGAAGAAGTACCATAAATTTGAGAAGAATTTGGTAAAATTGTTGAAACAGATGGAAATTCTGATATTTCTTTATCAAGAAATCTCGGTCTCATAAGTAGCAGAGATTGATACAGAGGAATACGAATACAGATTGGAATACTAATACGAATGATTATAAGTAGGTAGGCCGTTCCATCGATGGGAAGGACGAGAACTGCGTGTTTGTAAGGAGGGAGTAGGTAATTTGTCTGGACCCGGAGCACAGCTCTGGCAAGAGTCAGCTTCTGTAGCTGCAGTGATCACTGTTGGTACTTGTCTGCTAGCGTCAGGTCGGCCCTTACAAACATCCATCCATCGCCCTTTTAGTTTTCCATTCATTCACATTAACAGCCTGGGCTGCAGGCCATCGCATTTCATTTCGATATTGCAAAACACAGGCAAACCGCAGGCTTGCTGAAGAAGCTGAAGGTTACAAGGATCGAACATGGGACTCAGCAGGACCGCACGCGCAACCGAGGTGTTCTTGGTGTTGATGGAATTCGACGAGGAATATGAGCGCCTCAAGGCTGATAGGTATGTCCGTGGCGCTCTTCTTTTTCTTCAAACCCTCTGTGTAAGGGTTTCGGTACTCTTAAAGCCTGCTTTAATCTCTGGTTTTCTTGAGAGAGAGCTGGAAGATTTATTATTTTCTTTTAAAGATTCATGATTTTCTTTTAAAGAAACGGCTGCCTCACAAATTGAATGCAAAATCGGGTCTAGAAGCTGCTGCAGGCGTACTGCGCGGGAGCTCGAGATATACGTAAGCAATAAGCACGACACGCTATTGCAGAGGACGCTGGAGCCCGGATCCTACAAGAAGCGCTTCTCTTGGGTTATTATCGACGGTTTCGCCGTGGAGATAACGGCTGATCAGGTAACCTAATCCTAGTCCTAACCCTAACCCTAATCTTTAAATCTTTTTCCCAAAATGCCCGAACCCTGTCAATCATTGTGTCTCGTTGTGAATTTTCTGTATTTTCTTTCGTAGGCGGACGTTCTCAGATCTGCCGATGGAGTCAGAGTAGTCGAAAAGGACCAAGAGCTGAAGGTTTCCATGTCGTCATCGTCATGAAACCGTTGAATTCATTGTGTTGGGAGGAACAATATAATTTATGGCGGAACCAAATTTTGGCTTCTTCGTCCACTGTAGAATAACCTGATAAGTTGTTCTGCAATATGAAGAAGAGATTATCAGGCGCGGTTTCTTGAACCGTTGGAAAGGAAAGAAAGGCCGGCATGTATGTGCGTTTTATTTTACTGTAACCTGCAATGATAATAATAATAATAGTTCCTACATTAGCACAATAATCTGTCCGGCCATGGATGACTATAAGCATTCCAGTACTTCAATTCAATTAAATGGAAGATTACCTTCGCAGTCGAAGCTAAAGCATCGAATCATCTGGCATGGATGTGCGTTTTATATTACTGTAACCTGCAATGATAATAATAATAATAGTTCCTACATTAGCTTAATAATCTTTCCGGCCATGGATGACTATAAGCATTCCAGTACTTCAATTCAATTAAATGGAAGATTACCTTCTCAGTCGAAGATAAAGCATCAAATCATCTGGCATGATAAATAACAAGATTAGGACGTTTTTCTTGAAGTTTTCCATCATTTTCTCACGATCATTGCCCATGGATGGTTCTGGTGATTTCGGAAATAGGATTTAGTGAGCAGTTTCTGCATTTTTGATTGGGTGCTCTGTGGTTTCAGTTTGCATTTTAATCATAATTAAATTGTTGATTATGGATCTACAAGAAGCAGTAACGACCTTCCTGTCACATATGTCTGGATATGATGGTGGCCACTGCCACAAGCAACCTCTATGGTTGGTACATTGCTGCCAAAAGAGGAAACTGACCTGGGCCCACCACTTTGCCATCATGCTCTCCGATTGGCGTCATACTCTAGTTTCCTCAAATATACCATATTTAGTAAATAAGAGGGGAGAAAATAATAATAATATTTTTACATTTTACCTTTTTCATGAGGTAAAAGATTTCATGGTTTTTATTTATATAATTATTCTATCTTAACTGTCTGAATTTTAAAACTATAATTTTATTGAATAATAAAATTTACTAAATAACTGTACATAAATGTAAAGATTTATATAATCATTGGTGTGTTTTGTAACATGTTCTTGAACTAAATGTGTTGTCACTGAGTCGCTTCACAAAACACGTTTGTGGACTGAACATTCTGTCAATCAGTGGCTCGATCAGATGAATGGTCAGCCAAAGTAGTTACCCAACCTCGTTACACATTGTACATTTTGTGAGGGTGGGGTTTGTATCAAATTTAAAACAATGACATATAATCGTAATTGATAAAAAGAAAGTCAAATATAATAATTATCTGCTATATGTAAGAAAAGAGGACAATTTTTATTTATATATTATATAATGTATGTAAAAGGGAGAAACTTTATTTATATATTATATGAAAATGCATAATAAGAATAGATTGATTAATTTTTGTTCGAACATCCTTGGGGAGAGCCGAGAGTGAATAGCTAGGGTTTCAGATTGCTGCATGTGTTTTTCTCCATAGAAAGACGCAGAGGAGGGAGCTCCACTCCCTCCTATAAAGAGGCCGTGGCTAATAAGGGCAAGAAACCTCCAGAAAATGTTAGAGGTAGAAAATGTCAGAGGTAGAGGCACTGTTGAGGAAGGAAAAAGAAATATGGAAAATGAAATAGATGGCACCAAAATGAAGGAGAATAGTAGCACAAAAGACAAGGAAGAAGATGACAAAAAACAGGGAACAAAAGACAAAAGACAAAAGGGACTTTGTAAACCCAAAGTAGTTTTAAATGATTCTGTGCTGCAGGTGCACAGGGATCACATGCGGATTATGTAATTCATGGGATTATGACACACTCAAAAAGCTTTACAAACATAGATCAAATACCACTGGAAACCTAAAGGGAGCATTGATTTACATCTTGGGTCAAAGGGATTTTTTACTGCGGTGTTCACAAAAATTGAAGATAAAGACAAAGTGTTTGAAGGAGGCCCCTACTTCTACACAACAGCAAGTCTCTATATGCGGCCATGGATGATGAATTTTGTCCCGAAGCGTGAAACTTTTACCTCGGTCCCGGTCTGGGTAAGACTTTATTCTCTACCTTTTGATTACTGGCAAACTGAATCGTTAGCCGCCATAGGCAATAAATTAGGTCGGTTTGTCAAAGCTTCTGAAGCCACAAGAAAAGGAAAATACACTTCCTTTGCAAGGATGTGTGGAGATGGATCTATCCGGAGCTCTTCTGGATGAGGTAATCTTGGAAGTTTTTGATGAAGAATGGGTGCAAACAGTAGACTACGAGCATATTCCATTCAGATGTCGTAAATGCCATGAACATGGGCACCTACTCAGAGACTGCCCTCTTAGTAAAGCAGAGAACAAGAGCAAAACTAATACAATGAAAGACACTCATAGCTTTCACAAAGTCGTACATAGAGGAAAAGGCGGCAAAAGAGGGCCAAAGCAACACCTAAATGAAGGACAACGGGTTAGTCAAAACTAGTTCCAAGATCTTGAAGAGGATGAAGAAATAACAACAGAAGATCAAGTAATGGAAGGAAGTCCTGGGGAGAATGATAAAGAAGAAAACCGTGAACAAGCACAGGAAAATGATAAACAGAAAGGGATCATGATGAGTGACATAGAATCGGAGATGGATCAGGAAATGACCCAGAGTGAGATGAAACTGGAGGACCATGAGCTACAGGAGATTCTAGACAGAGAACACCTAGATCTAGAAGGGTTCTTGATTCAGGGAATAACGGGTGGGGTAGAATCGTTACTGCAAGAAGAGTTCAATAGAATAGAACATTTGTATTTATGGAAAACTCAGGCTAAGGGTTTGGAAGGGGAAAAAACATTGACAGGCAGAGTAACGAAGGTGTGAAAACGATAAAAACTACTCTGAGATTAGCACCTAGAAACCCAAGAAAGAAAAGAGGCAGGAAAAAGAAGAACGAGCTATTGATGGAATGTGGAAAGCTTATGATAGACTCAGGTAAGATGAAAGATCTAGCCAGCTACTCCTTTACGAATCTTTAATTATGAAGTTCACATCTTGGAATATTAGAGGTCTAGGCAGTAAAAAAAAACAGGGAATTCTTAGTAATAGAATGAAACATGCAGCTCCAGATATAATTTTCATCCAGGAAAGGAAATGTTCCATTCAAAAGTTAAGACAAATACACAACAAATGACTCAGTAGATTTGAGTTTCTAGAAGTGAAAACAGAGAACACAGCAGGGGGCATTCTCACTCTCTAGAACCCCCAAAGAACTGACATAATAGATGCTGAGGCATTTAGGAATTATTTATTAGTGGTTATTCAACTGGTAGGAGATAGGGATACCTATCTAGTCACGAATTTTTATGACCCTCAAAGGATAGATGATAAACTCAGATTTATAGATTCCCTTGTAGATCTCAGGGACAGACATGCAGGGATACCTTGGATCATGGGAGGGGACTTCAATATGATCAAATCACTTTCGAAGAAAAAAGGGGGAACCATAGCTCTAAGTAAAGACTCTTTAGCCTTTCAAATCTTTACAGATAATATGAAGTTAGTTGACATTGAAACAAACAATGGCCTCTTTACATGGAACAATAAAAGAGGAGGAGAGTCTCATGTAGCCTCCAAGTTAGATAGATTCATTATCTCTGAGGACCTTATGCTCATAGACAAGGAAATAATAGCGAGAGTTCTTCCCTTTGGAGGCTCAGATCATTGGCAGGTTCAAATGGAGATCCAGGGCATAGGTACCCCCAGGAATAGACCTTTCAAATTTGAGAATATATGGCTTTCACACCCAAAATTCATCAATAATATTGAAAAATGGTGGGCAGAAGATTTGCAGATTCAGGGAACAAGAATGTTCCTTCTACACAAAAGATTAAAGCACATCAAGCTGAGGCTTAAAGACTGGAATAAGAATGATTTTGGCAATATTTTGTTGGAAAGAGATCCGTTGAAAATAAAATGCAAGAACTCAACCAAGCTATGATCAAGAAAGGCTTTGATAGAGACAAAAGTGAACAAGTTGAGAAACATCATCAAGACTGGGAAAATTTGTGTAAACAAGAGGAATTTTTTTGGAGACAAAAATCTAGAGTTCAATGGCTAAAAGAAGGAGAGCGTAATACTAGATTTTTCCACAGATCCACCATGGCAAACAGAGCTCACAACTGGATCTCTTCGATCAAGGACGAGGATGGGCAAATTCAACAATCCTATGAGCATATAGGAGCTATGTTAGTTCAACACTTCTGAGGCATAGCTCAGGAAAACAATCCAGAAAGAGAACATTTCATCAGGGACTTAACCAGACATGTACCTAAGCTAGTGTCTAGAGAGGACAATTTCAATCTTAACAGGCTAGTAACTGAAAAGGAGGTCAGTGAGGTCCTCAAAGATATGCAGAAGGGCAAAGCACCAGGCCCAGATGGCTTCAATGTAGATTTCTTTAAAGCTTGTTGGAATATTGTTAAACGAGATATTTTGAATGTAGTGGAGGATTCCAGGTTGAACATAACTATTTTGAAGGTGCTCAATACCTCCTTCATCTCCTTGATCCCTAAACAAGACAATGCTCAAACACCAGAAAAGTATAGACCCATAGCTTTATGCAATGTGGTATACAAGATAATATCCAAGGTAGTGGCCAACATACTCAAACCTCTACTTCCAACTCTAGTTTCGGGGGAACAATCCGGTTATGTAGAAGGCAGACAAATACTAGATAACATCATTCAAGCTCACGAGGTGGTTCACTCGTTAACTAGCAAGAGGAAAGCTGGGATGATCATGCAATTGGACATAGCCAAAGCTTATGATAAAGTGAATTGGACCTACATCAGGAAAGTGCTTATTGCATTTGGTTTTGATCATAACTGGGTCAGATGGGTCATGGCCCTGGTGACTTCATCCAGCTTTTCAATACTGGTTAATGGCTCTCCCTCTGAGATTTTTCTTCCTTCAAGAGGCCTCAGACAGTGATATCCACTCTCTCCCTTTCTCTTTACCCTCATGATGGAAATACTTGGTCGATCTATCAAGCATGCTAGAGTAATGGGTAAAATTTAGGGCCTTCAACTATCGGAGAATGGATAGACATTGACTCATCAACAATTTGTAAATGATACCATGTTACATGGAATCCCCACAGTCAAGGAGGCTCTAGCATACAAACAAATACTGAAGGACTTTTCCATGGCTACAGGTATGGAAGCTAATCTTTCCAAATCAAAAATCTTTTTCTTTAATACCAATATTGCTATTCAAAGAAATGTCTCCAGAATTCTAGGCTTTCAAAGGGATTCCCTCCCTTTAAAGTATTTGGGAGTTCCTCTAACTGCTAAATCGTTGCACAAGAGCATTTGGGAACCATTGATTAATAAGATGCAGGATAAAGTCAGAAAATGGACCATCAGATCTTTAAATCTGGCTGGTAGATTGGTGCTAACAAAGGCGGTGCTCCAAGCAATCCTAGTTTTCATGCTGTCAACACTGCCAACTCCAAAAGGAGTCTTGCAACAATTTAGAAACATCCAAAGAGACTTTCTCTAGGGCAAGGAGGAGACAAGGAAGAAATGGGCCTTAGTCTTGTGGGAAAAGATCTGTAACCCAAGAACCAAGGGGGCCTAGGTTTGGATGATCAGGAGATTCTCAACAATGTTTTAGGGGCCAAACTATGGTGGTGTTGGGTTAAACATCCAAAGGCTCATTGGGCAAGTATTTGAAAAGAAAATATGCCAGCTTTTGGCAAACTATTGATCTCATAAGGATGTCTGAAAATATAAAAGGTTCATACATCTGGAACAAGGCTCGGGAGAATAGAGGCTTAGTACAAAAAACAGTTTTTGGGAAATCAGAGAGGGAGATATAGCACTATTCTGGGAGGATAAATGGCAACAAGAACCAACACTGTTGAAAGAGGACTTTTTGGGCCTTAAGCACGAGACATATACCCAAGGATTAATAAAGGTAAAAGATTTATGGGAGCATACTCACAATACAGGAAAGTAGAGAACCTGGAGAAATATAGATTGCAAGGATGATAGTCCCCTGAAAACAAAAGCAGAGGCTCTTATGAGAATATTGGAACAAAGGATGATTTTAGTAACTCGGGGGCAGGACCAACTAAGATGGGGCAACAACAAAGAAGGCACCTTTAATATTAAGGAATCAAAAGGTATTCTCCTTGAGCTCGATTCCCATGCTCCAGATAGGATCTGGAAAAACCTATGGAGACACCAAGGATGGATGAAGATCAAACTCTTCATGTCGCTGGTTCATCACAAGAAAATATTGACTTGGGACAATATTAGGAAGAGGGGTTTGCTGGGGCCTTTCAGATGCTAGCTCTATGAAGCCCAAAAGGAGACAATGGAACATCTTCTCGATAGCTGCACGTTCACCTCCAGGTTATGGGATACATTTGCCAACATTTTCCAACAGACCAACAAGGACAAAGAGAGTATCACTAACACCCTAAGAAATTGGAGAAGAAATATTTCGGATAACAAAGTTCAACTCCGCTTGGGCTCTTATGCCAAGCTTCATTATATGGAATGTTTGGAAAGAAAGGAACAAGAGAATCTTCAAAGATGAAAAGAATCCCTCTCTTCATTTGTTTGAGCAGATCTTAAAACAACTTAAGGAGACGGTCGACACCACAGTGAGGAATCACCCCAAAAATCCTCCCTCAGAGGCTAAAATGAGAATTCTCATGCAGTTGGGTATGTAGAGGCTCATTCCACAAGGCCTGGATAGGAAAGTAATCAATATGGAAAGTGTGAAGGAGTTTTGGCATCCTCCCCCGAAAGGTTTTTTGAAATACAACATAGATGGAGCTTCAAAAGGCAACCCGGGAGCTGCAACTTTTGGAGGGGTTCTACGGGATGGAGAAGGAAGAATTCTCTTTCTTTTCCATTTTCATTTAGGAATAGCCGCCAACAACATGGTGGAATTAATGGCTTTGGAGCAATGCTTAGAATTTCTGAAGCAGGATAACTACCTAAATGTGATTATAGAAGCTGACTCTGAATTAGTCATCAACTCGGTCAAGAGAATTAGTTGTGGAATAGGGTCGGAGAAAGTCTCAAAACACTAGAGGTTAATTAAGGTATTCCAAAGAATTTAGGGTCACCTTGAGGGACTACACACGGTAAGGTTCAACCATGTGCGTAGAATGGCCAACAAACTAGCGGATATTCTGGAGAACCAAGGTGTGAGCTATAATGAACATAGAGTTTCGATGGGGTGGCAAGTATTGCCTCAGGGCAGCCTAAAAGTACTTTGTCAAAACCAAGTGGAAGAGGATAGAGAAGTGTATTGAAAGAAAGCTAAAGAGGCAAGGTCTCAATGATTATTTCTCTGTGTGATTCACTAATTTTTGTCAGATCAGTCTTTGGTGGGAGGCAGGCCATGGTTGGCCTTAGCTGCACTGGTAATTTCAGCTTCAGAAATCCTTGGTGTATGTTGGACGGATTTCTCAGTTTAGAGGGTGGTCGACCAGAGGGAAGGATCAGCACTAACCATGGTTTCAGGTTCAAGAGTAGTGGTAAGGAGGCGAAGGTCGAGAATTCTAACTTTTTCAGCAGTTGTATTACCCATAATTTCCCTTTTCAGGAGGCAAAACCACTTCCTAAATGGTTTGTGGTTGATCGCACCCCTCTCAAGCAGGATGTGGTATTAGCGATTTGGAAGCGATTCCATACAACTTCTGACATGTGGTTGGGGGTCAGGATCGTAAACTGCCTTCATCGCACACTAAAGTTCGATGCCCTTGAATTGTGCGATATTTCTCTCATTCATTGGATTTCGTGGTGCGGATCAACGATCAGGAATGGTTGTGTAGTTTGGTGGGGCCGGGGCATTAATCAACGAGCGTTTTCATGGGGCGATATCATCCTCCGCCGTCGGATTGAGAAAGTGGAATGGATGGTCACGATTAAAGAGGCAAGTCTGGCGAGCGATTGCGTGGGTAAATGCGTGGATTCTCATATGTCCTGCTAACCATTTAGCACAAACATTTTCTGCATTTTAAAGGGTTCGGAGGTTTCATTTGTTGGGTTGAGGGGTCATGCCTTAGGTGGTTAGCAATCTTTTTTTCTGAATCCACAGTGCCTGGTGGACGGTTGTACACTATGCAAAATATTTTTGGCTTAATCAAATAGAAGGAATGACTCTTGCTTAAGCAAAAAAGAGAATAGATTGATTAAATTTTTTGATAGATTGATTTAACTGATTGAGTCGAGAGGTTTATTCTACAACCCAATATGATGTGTAAAATTGTCCATCCATCATCAAAGTTGAAATTGGATCCCTGTCCGTTCATAATAGATCTTTATTTAAAATAGATCTACACTCGTATTTAGTTATCCATGTATGATGTGTAAAGTTGTTCGTCCATAATCAACGTTGAAATTGGATCCCTCTTGGTTCATAATATATCCTTATTTAAAATAGATCTACACTAGTATTTAGTTATCCATTTATGATGTGTAAAGTTGTCCGTCCATCATCAAAGTTGAAATTGGATCCCTCTATACTGGTATTTAGTTATCCATATAGTATTTAGTTATCCATATATGATTACCAATACTCTCAAGTCTTTGTGATGTTTGCATTAAATTCTCAAAGTTATTTTGCACATGTAATTAACTATATTTTGGTTTGATTTTATAATAGATTTAAATTTATAGATAATTCTAGACACAAAAATGAGAAATGTCAATTTTTAATATATGGTAAGGCAAATTATCATAAATTTATGTTAAGCGGAACTCTTTTAATTTGATTTTTAGGTTTTATTTTTTTCAATTAATTTATAGTAATTTTAAAAATTATATAATCTATAATATAGATAGATAAATATATAATATATATATATATAATATATAATAATATTAATTTATAGAAATTTAATTGATAAGATATTTTAAATATTAAATTTTTTTTTTTGGTTAAAATTATATATATATATATATATATAATATATTATAAACCATTTATTTTTTCTATGTAATTTTAATTATTTAATATTTGATTTATATAATTATAAAAATAACATTTTAATAAAAAAATTAATTTTTTTTAATTTTTTTCCTAGTTTTATCATTTTTTAAATCCTTAATCTTTAATTAAATTTAACCTTGTACATAATTTTTTTTTCTTGAATGAAGAGTTCAATCATCATTCCTTTTAATTTATGACACGCTTAAAAAACACTTTATTTTTATATTACAAAAAATTATTAAATAAAAATCTAAATTATAATAAATTAAAATTAAAATAAAAATAATTTCTCAAAACTTAAAAAAAAACATCAAATTAAATTATAAGTTATTTTGCCTCGAAGGGGTGTTAATGCATTTAAAGAGGTGTGCATTAATGAAGGTGTTGCGAAAATCCCCTTCATATTTGGCATTTTCCATTATATACTTGTCCAAATGAAACTTCCACAAGTAGCTTGTCATCGTTTGAGTGGAGGTGAGGGCACGTATTTGGCCTCCCTTATACCTACCGTTGCATGCATTATGTTCCAACTAATAATGAAGGGAGTTTTGCATTTGAGTTTGGCTTTGTAACTGAGACGACTCAGGAAGTTAGATGTAACAATCTTCATTTAAAGAAAACTTCACAATTTACTCACTATAACTTTTATTTTTATTTTTTTTACTCACAAACATTACTAATAACTCACAAGGGATATTAGATAATTTACATAATCACTAGAGTACCCACTTGACATTAAAATGTTATATTGATTAATGATAAGGAACCCCTTGCTTAATATATATATATCGTTCCTACATTAAAGTCTTGCATTGCATTTATGATGCACCATATGTGCAGATATGACCTTTGAAATGGAACCACAAGTTTATTATCTTGGGTTAATGGATAACCACGTGAATAAGTTTAAAGGACTCTCTAGAGACTGTCCCTCACCATACCTGAAGTTGATGGCGCTTTGTAGGTGTGTTGATCCTCACTATCCACGTGCTAGGGTTTTCATTGAACGATATGGATTATACAGGGGTAGTTGATGGTAACTTTCCCTTCCTCTAGCTCCTCGTCGACACCACCATTCTACCTACTAGTGATATGCCTCTGCAACTTCCACGCCATGGAGTTCTCTGCTTCGACTCTTGTTTCCATCCTTCTGGCGAGTTAAGGTTCACGACTGTGCTTACAAAAAGTCTTCATTTTTTCCCTATTTTCTTTTCTTATGCCATTTTGCTGATATTTATAGTGTTTCTTTGGTTATTGGACGCTCAAGTACCATGGGAGTTTATAGCTCAACTCCAAAATGTTTGGCCCTAGTATGCAAGGCCATCCTCACTCTTCTAGGTAGTTGTTGTTCCAGGTATCATTATCCAATTGCTCGTGAGTTTCTTAACACAAAACCTTATACCACAAACTCTAATTTCTTATTATGGTGTTAGGGTTACCATATATGTCTGAATTTTCTTCAACATGTCAAGGTAAAGACACCTCTAATGCTGCTATGATTCAAGTCTAAAGACACCTCTAATGCTACTATGACTCAAGTCCATGCTTTTTTTTCCCTTTCTTAATAGGTTGACATGGATCATCTCATGTTTCAATATGGCCGATTTATGCATGATTATAATCTGTTAAGAGTCTCATTGTGCTGTTGTTGCCTTATAGGTACGAGATTTGGTCCACTGTTATTCTCCTGAGTTTTTCTTTACGACATTTGGACATGAATTTCAGGGTTCTAAGACCTTTTCTGGAATGATTGCACTTATATCAAGTTATTATCAAATGCCTGACAACTCCAATTATCTAAAGTCACGAGCTAGGGTTTACACTATTTATCTTGTTCAAACACATATATAGGAATATAATTTAGCTCATATTACTCTGTATTGATACCCGAATTCAAGAGGTTTAAGAAAATTCCTCTGGTGAATGTCTCATGGATTGTTTTGCATAGAGACTAGGGTTTCATCCTGTGAACAATCTTTCTTCTCTCTTTTAATTAGTACATGTTTTTTTCCCTTGGGATAACTGCCCATTATGACTTAATGTTTTTCTTTAACAATACAATATAACATTTAAGCGACTATTAACAGTGAATTAGATTTGTAAATATTATTGTCTTTCATTCCTAGGATTAGGTTATTGTGATAAGATATCGTTCTTGTGCCATGGATATTTTTTACATTAATTCAGTGTTACTTATATGTCAATTTACTACCATGATTTTTTACTATATTAATGTTCTTAAAGTATCGACTATTTAAATATGTATGCCATTATTTCTCCTACTCAACATTGTAGGATTGTTCACTATAAGTTTGTGTCACAGGCTATGTTTATTGGTTATCTTATAATTGAGAAGTGGGTGATGCTTATTGTGATATATTTATTTTAATGATTACCAATAGTACAGTCAGGGGTATGGGTTTTGGCCATAGAACATATTTCTCTTGTCTCTGGTACTGATATCTTACCAAGGAAGAAAGATTGTTTCCCAAGTGGCCCTCAGGCTTGCAGGGAAACTAACCTGTTCCCAAACTATATATATATATATATATATATATATATATATTCGTACTAATTTAATTCATCCAGAACTTTCTTCCTATCTGCATTATGGATAACAACACTTTTGTCTCTGACTGTTAAACATACAGAAAATATCTATGGGAAAATTCTTTTATTTACCCATATCAGATATTACTCATTTATTCATTCTCCTGTTGATATCCTACTAGGGTTGACTTGTTCATTTTCTTTTGTCTTCTTGCTTTTGTTTAGATAACAAGAAATATTAACTCAACAATCTACTACGCCAAAAGATTTATATCATGCACAATAAAAGGGATTTACATTTAGTATAACATGAGATATTTCAAACATTTTCTCTCTACAAAATTTTATCTAGTATGTAGCTCTTTAGTTTGTGTAACTATCCACAGTTATAGAATTTAAGTTTGAGAAAAAAATTAACAGAATAACTTCCCTGATTTTTTAGAGTCCCAATTTCTTCTAAGTGAACATCTAGTAAGCAAATAAAATGCAGTTCAAATAAAACAATACTTACCTGTCTGGTTTTAGCTCTGTCATAGAATAAGACCAGAAAGAGACTTCATTAGCTACCCAAATTGTGAGACTGAAAATTACGTCTAGGTCTCCCCCCAAGCCTCTTAGTTTCTAGAGCAGTCCTACACAACAATCATTCTGGGACCTCAAGACCACAAATCTAGCCCAAAATTATTTCTTATACAAGGGCTTCCACTAGTTATCACCAACTCAAGAAGACCCTCCAACAGTATAATTGCTTCTTGACAACATCCTATCATATGTTTTCTTTCTTTTCTTCTTACTTCCTCTCTCAGCCACTCATGGCCTCTCCCAACTGAGATGTTTTCCTTTTAATCTCTCTAGGGAAGGAAGTAACTATCTAACTATTTGGAAACTCAAAATTTTCTCTCTTTTTTTCGAAGTATTTTCTTTTCATTTCTCTGACTAACATAACTTTATTTTAAAGTAATTAAATAATAATAACTACATTTTAATATTTAAATTCGTTCACCACCTCTACCAAACCAAATTACCAAGTCTTACACAGTAAACAAAAAAGTAACTAATGATTGTTTACAGGACCAGGGGTGTTACTTCTTCCCCACCTTGAACTAAACACCATCCTCGGTGTTTATTCGTGCCCTTGGAACAAGTCAAGATATGATTCTCGCATCAAGCTTTCATCCTCCTAGGTGGCCTCTTCTGGGCTAAAGTGCCTCCACTGCACTTTAACCTAGATGATAACCCACCTCCATAGTGTTGTTCCTCTCTGACCAAGAATGCGTAGAGACTCTACCAATAATTCTCAGTTCTACCTATTCCAATGTCAAAAAATATTATTACATCTAGATATTTAATAAACATAATCAACTGTTAAAAAAATAATTTATTTATTAACACTTTTATCCACACCTCTTGCTAGTTAATTATATGCCTAAAGTCATATACATATTTTTTTGATAAAGATATGTAAAACACGTTATGGACTGACATATAGCTTGGTAACACTAGTTAGTATGCAACAAGTCCAATTCTTTCTGAAATTTGGAAGTATCCACAATATTGTGGGGGTAATTTCGCACATCCCTTCCATGGTAAAGTATTCTTTTTAGGTTTCACTCGAACATACATGTGATCCCTTATCTGAAATTCATTATAAGTCCTTTTATTATCTGGATATGCCTTTTTACTATCTTGAGCGGCTTTCAAATTCTGTCAGACCCTCTTCATAGTGAATTCCATCTCTACTAACATGTTAGAACCCAACATTATCTTATATTCTGGGTTGTTCCAGTTAATCGATGTTTTTCATATCCTTCTGTGTATAACTTCAAAGGGGCTCATTTTTAGTGATTCATAATAACTTTTATTATATGTGAATTCCACTAAGTGGATGTACTCCTCCCATTTTCTTGGTTATTGCATCACGTACATCTGTAACATATCTTCCAACACCTGGTTCACTCGCTCTATTTGTTCATCGGTCTGTAGAGGATATGCGTGATAAACTGAAACTAAGTCCCCAAGCCTGTAAAGAGAGTTTTCCAAAAGGAAATGTGAATTTCACATCTCTGTCAGAGATCATGAGCTTGGGCATTCCATGTAATCTAAAAATTTCCCACATAAATATATCTGCAATTTGCACAGTGTTGTATGTTGATTGAACAAGAATGAAATGGGCTACTTTACTCAACTTATCTACTACCACCATGATTAAGTTATTCTGCCTCTTAGTTTTAGGAAAGACAATGATAAAATCTAGAGTAATTACCTATCATTTCCATTCTAGAATGGGTAGTGGGTGAAGCAACCTGGAAGGATGTTTGTGTTCAACCTTGACTTTCTGACACTCCAGACATTTGGCCAAGTAGTCCATGATATTGTTTCTCATTCCAGGCTAGTAATAATTTTTATTTATAGTAGAGAATAATTTTTGATATTCGAGATGGGCAACATAGGGTCTCTTATATAATTCGTCCAATATCAATGTCTAATAGCTATCTAGTTTGTAACATATACTCTCCATTCAAAAATCAATAAATTGTCTTTATTTATACCATAATCAGTTTACTGTCCAGATTTGTTTTCTTGTTTGATTACTTCCATAAAAACAAATATTCTGGATCTTTATCAACAACATCTTTAATCAGGTCTGAAAAATTAAACTCAACTTGGATGTACGAGATTTCATATATGTGATTCAGCTTTCTACTCAATGCATCCACTACTTGATTTTCTTTCCCTTTTAGGTGCTTAATATCAAAATCTAATTCACTTAAAAGGTTTTCCACCTGGATTGTCATGCATTAAGACTAGGCTATTTAAAGAAACTATTTAGGCTTCTATAGTCGGTCATTAACACAAACTTTTTTCCCAAAAGATAATTCCTCCACACTTTTAGAGCATGTGCTACTGCTGTTAACTCTAGGTCATAAACATAATATCTCTGCTTATGCTCTTTTATTTTTCATGATTCATATGCAATTCAAGGAAAATTTTAAGGATGGAAATTTTTCTTGAAGTTTAAAAACATTGGTGAATCTCACTAATCCCTAATATGCAAACTATAAAATGTTTATTGATGTATTTGTAAAACCATTCAAAATTTTAATGATTTTATGTATAGCATCTATATAATTTTGGCAATTTTTAAGGTAAAATAATTTTATATTCTAAAATTTGGGTGAATCGTCTTTTATAAAATTGGAAATTGGCAAATCTTTTTTGTGGAAAAGTCATGGAAAATTAGCCCACTGTGCGAACATTAGCCCCTAAAATTTTCCATGATGCAATTACCTTACCTTCTTGCATCAACACTCCTCCCACTCCTTCTTGACATGCGTAAGTGCAGAAAACAAACTTCGCCTCAGGGTCTATAAATTTTAACACTAGAGTTGTGGTTAATAAATGTTTCAATAGCTAAAAAATACACTAACAATAAATGGTCCACTTGAAATCTTTTCCTTTCCTTTGCAAGGAGGTGATAAGATAAGCTATTTTGGAAAACCATTCAATAAAATGATAGTAGTATCCTAATAAACCCATAAAAGATCGGATGTTAGCAACATTAGTAGGAACAAGCCATTCCATAATAGTTTTAGTTTTCTCTGGATCAAGAACAATCTCTTATGTAGAAATGATATGTCCTAAATATTGAATCTAATCTTTATAAAAATCAAACTTACTGTATTTAGCGTACAATTGATGCTCCCATAAGGTTTGCAAAAATATTTGCAAATGCTTCTTGTGTTCCTCTAAATTCTTTGAGTATATAAGAATGCCATCAATAAGTTTTAGGAAAAAAATATCAAGATAAGGATGAAACACAATGTTCATAAGACTCATAAAGGTTGTTGGAGCATTGGTAAGGCCAAAGAGCAGAACCACAAACTCATAACAACCATAATGGGTTCGGAAAGTGGTTTTAGGAATGTCCTCCTCCCTCACCCTTATTTGATGGTACCTCGAATACAAATCTATCTTAGAAAATAGTAGATCCTTTGACTTTATTGAATAAATCATCAATTCTAGGAAAGGGACTTTTATTCTTAAATGTCAGCTTATTAAGTTGTCAGTAATCAATGCATAGTCTCATAGTACCATCCTTTTTCTTGATAAAAAAGATAGATTCTCCTCACAGGGACACACTTGGGTGAATATAGCCATTGTCGAGTAACTCTTGTAACTGCATTTTAATCTTAGTTAATTTAGGAATGCTCATTTGGTAAGGAGTTTTTGACATAGGTGCAGCCCTTGGAATTAATTCTATGGTGAAATCAATATCTCGCTTGGGGCGTAACCCCGGAATTTCTTCCAGAAACACATCAGTGAAATCTTGAATAATTGGTAATCATTCTAAAGAGGCTGACTTATTTTTAGAATTAGTAAAACCCACTTGAACGACATATATTTGACATCCCTTCCTAATACATTTACCTAACTGGGAGGTGGTAATTGGTTGCAATTTTTTTGGTATTCTTACCCCTTGAATTTCTTGTCTTACACCCTCTTTATTAAGTTAACTTATGGTTTTGTCCTTACAGTTCACTAATGACCAATGTTTTTCCAACTATTCCATTCCGATTAAAAAAATCATAAGACCCCAAAGATAACACATTAAAATTTACATTAATTACTTGACTTGGTATTTCAACAGGGCAGTCATCTACTTTGGTTGTCACCCTTCCTTTTTCCCTAGTGGCCAACTACACCAACGAGGGATTTTTAAATTTACATGTTTGTAGGTGACACATTTCTATGATCTTAGGGATGAAATAACTTAAACTGGCTCTTGGGTCTATTAAAATGGACACACCATGGTTATGCATCTTACCTTCAAGTTCGATCATAGTGGGTTGGTATTCAACTTGATGATCATTCAAGGCAACATTAATCTTTGGTATGATTTGTGTCACCTCACCAAGCGTAGTGGCCTCTTGAATGTTTGCAGTATGTTCAGTTCTGGTGTGATTAGGGAAATTTTTGTAATAATGAGGCTCCCCACAACCCCAACACTGTAATGGAGGTTTTAGATATTGACTGAAATTTGGCTTACTAGAGACCTCCGATTGTTTTTATTCTCATTGTGATTTAAATTTATGTTGATTCCTGCCAGGAGGTTTGTTGTACAAATTCTTATGTAAATTTCTGGCATTTCCACATTTCATATTTTCATGTTCTGGAAAATTTTTGATACCTTTTTACTAGCCCAACTCTTACTCTCCTCTCCCTTCTGCTTCATTTGTTGATAAAAAATTCATGCCTTTCAAATGGCCTCGTCCATGGTTTTGGGGTTATCAAATTCTAATCATTCTTTCATGAACGATGGTAGACTACCCATGAAACATTGAACCTTGGATTCTCCTCTCAAATTTAAGGTACATACCTCAACAGGGAGGTGAATTTGGTCGCAAACGTGTCGATAGAGAGTTGTCCCAATCGAAGGTCATGGAATTATTTCTCCTTATCATCATAAAATTACTCAGTTAAATACTTCTCTTTAAAGTGTTTCTAAAAGTCTCCCCAAGTCACCCCATCTTCATCAATTGCATGAACAACCTTAACCTCCTCCCACCACAATGTAGCCTTTCCTTGAAGCTGGTAGATGGCTAGTATTGCCTTCAGGTTATCATCATATTCATAAATTTGGATGCATTTATTTAAGTTAATCAACCATGCCTCAATAACTTCTTCCACTTCTCTGTTAAAAGTTTGGGGCTTAATATTTTTGAACTCTCTTCTTAACTCTATCTTTTGTTTCTTATTTTTTTGATTGTCTGACACATTGTCATATTCTTCCTCATTTCCACCCTTATCTCCTTCTAAGTAATGGGTGTGACTTCCTTCAAGCACATTTTCACCTCTTTGTCTTTGCTCCTCATCCCTATCTTCATTTCCAAAGATGGGTATATAATTTCTATGATTATGGCTATCAAAAAGAATTTTCATTATTGTTTCTCGATCTCGTATAAATCTCTCATTTTCACCTGCAAACTAGACATTTCGGTCCTTAATCCTTGAATAGTTTCTAGTAGCATGACAATGGGGTTTTGGTGACCTCCATCCAATTGAACCCATATCTCTAGGTTAACTCCTGACGTAGGTATGGAACTTGATGCAATGGACATCCTTATTAGCGGTATAATTCCAATTCCTCTCTACATTATGCTTCCACTTTGTGTTCACAACATTTAATACTTATTAATCAATTTCCCAAATAGGCCACAATATTATAACCTAGGCTCTTATACCACTTGTAACAATCTTCATCTAAAAAAAAGACTTCACGATTTACTCACTACAAATTTTTTATTATTTATTTTTGCTGATATACATTACTAATAAGTCACAAGGGATACCAATGGTATTAGATAATTTACATAATCACTAGATGATGCAATTGACATTGGATTTCTATATTGATTAATGATAAGGAACCCCTTACTTAATATATGTATTGTTCCTATATTAAAGTCTCGCGTTGCATTTATGATGCACCTTATGTGCAGATATAACCTATGAAATGGCACCCCAGCTTTATTATCTCAGGTCAATGGCTAACCATGTGAATGAGTTAAGGAAATCTTCAAAGACTGTCCCTCACTGTACCTGAGGTTGATGGAACCTTATAAGTGTGTTGATCCTCACTGTCCATGTGCTGGGGTTTTTATCGAACAATATGTATTGTAGAGGGGAAATTGATGGTAACCATCCCTTCCTCTGGCTTCTCGCTAGCACCTCCATTTTGCCTCCTGATGTTATGCCTCTGCAACTTCCACACGATGGATTTCTTTGTGTAAGCTCTTGTTTCCATCCTTCTTGTGAGTTAAGGTTCATGATTGTACTTACACAAAGTCTTCATTTTTTTCCTATTTTCTTTTCTTATGCCATTTTGCTAAGATTTATAGTGTTTCTCTCACTATTGGATGCTCACGTACCATGGGAGTTTACAACTTGAGTCCAGAATGTTTAGCCCGAGTATGCGAGTCCATCCTCACTCTTCCAGGTAGGTGTTGTTCTGAGTATCGTTATCCAGTTACTGGTGAGGTTCTTAACACAAACCCTCATACCACAGACTCTAATTTCTTACTCTGGTGTTAGGGTTACCATTTGCATCCAATGTTTCTTCAACATCTCAATTAAATATGCCTTTACGTTTCTTTTTTCTTTCTTAATAGGTTGATATGGGTCATCTCAGGTTTCAATATGCCCTATTTTTGCATGATTATAATATGTTAAGAGTCTCATGGTGCTCTTGCTCCCTTACAGGTGTGAGATTTGGTTCAAAGTTATTCTCCTGAGTTTTCATTTACGACATTTGGACTTGAAGTTCGGGGTTCTAAGACCTTTTCTGGAATGATTGCATTTGTATCAGGTTCTTATCAAATGCCTAAAAGCTCCAATTATCCAAAGTCATGAGCTAGGATTTACACTATCTTGTTCATATATATATATATATATATATATATATATAATATATATAATATATATAATATATATATATAAATTTAGTTCCTATTACGCTGTATTGATAACTGAGCTCAAAAGTATTAAGGAAATTCCTCTGGTGAATGTCTCGCAAACTGTTATGCATAGACATTAGGGTTTGAGCCTGTGAACAATCTTTCTTCTCTCTTTTAATTAGTACATGTTTTTTTTCCCTTGGGATAACTTCCCATTATGAATTAATGATTTTGTTTAATGATACAATATAACATTTAACGACTATTAGCAATGAATTAGATTTGTAAATATTATTGTCTTTCATTCCTAGGATTAGGTTACTATGATAAGATATCGTTCTTGTACCATGGCTATTTTGTACGTTAATTATGTGTTGCCTATATATCAATTTACTACCGAGATATTTGACTATATTAATGTTCTTAAAGTATCGACTATTTAAATATTTATGCCATTATTGCTCCTACTCAACATTGTAGGCTTGTTCACTATAAGTTTGTGTCACCGGCTATGATTATTGGTTATATTATACTTGAGGAGTGGATGATTTTTATTAGTATATATTTATTTTATTGATTACCAACAATATCATTAGGGGTATGAGTTCTTGCCACAACTTATTTCTCTTGGCTTCAGTACTCATATCTTACCCAGGAAGAAGGACTATTGCCCAAGTGGCCCTCAGGCTTTCATGGGAAGCTAACTTGTTACCAAACTATTTATATATAATATATATATATATATATATATCTAATAGTATATATATATATATATATAGATTCATGTTAATTTAATCCATCCTAAAATTCTTTCCTATTTGCATTATGGATAAAAACACTTGTCCAATTGTAAACATGAAATATTCTATGATCAGGTGGATATTTGGTGGCCACCTGCTAAGGCCACCTGGACCCCCACCATTTTTTTCTCAGCATTTTCAGTTTCCTTAATTGTACACAACTTACTAATTTTTAGGCAGTTTTTTCGGGTCCTGAACTTCGGGAGCATTTTAAGGCCTAAACGTATTGTTCTTTTGAGGAATTGGGGCAAACATGGGTCATGCAATGGACCCATGTGTTGCCGTTAAAATTAAATAGTGGCCTCGAATAGATATTCTAATGAGCTATATGTATGCGTCAAATCGAAGATCCATATGCTAAATTGACCCGGGACCGTTGATGTACCAACTTACCCAAAGGGGCCCAAGTTTGGGTGTTTCATTCCTAGGGTTAGTTTTTGTGAATGGTGAAGGGTTTCTTTCATGTTTCAAACAATAATAGGTTCGAGCTCATTGAACACAGTTCAGAGCATGTAGCCATCACATCTCTTTCTCTAAGATAAGCTACCATACCTATATTTATTTCATTTTGATGTCAGCCATGATTTAGTATTTTCCATTAATGAAATGAAGTATTGTTTCCACTGCATATTTGTGTATATGGTTATCTCTGTAATTTGTTGCGTTCATATTTAAATCTGGATCAATCTATGGAAAGATTCTTTTAATTACCCATGTCAGATATTATTCCTTTATTCATTCTCTTTTTGATACACTGATAGGGTTGACTTGTTTTTTTATTTTTTCTTCTTCTCTTATTTAGATAAAAAGAAAGATTAACTCAATAGTCTACTACCCCAAAAGATTTATATCATGCACAAAAAATGGAATTTACATTTAGTATAATGTGAGATATTTCTGGCATTTTCTCTCTACAACATTTTATCTAGTCTGCAACTCTTCAGTTCATGTAACTTTCCACAATAATGGAATTTGAGTTTTAGAGAAATATTAACAGAATAACTTCCCTGAATTTTTAGAGTCCCAGTTTCTTCTAAGTAAAAATTCAGTAAGCAAATAAAACGTTATTAAAAAAAACAATACTTATCTATTTGGTTTTAGCCCTGTCAGAGAATAAGACCAGAAAGAGACTTATTTAGCCACCCAACTCGTGAGATTGGAAATTACGTATAGGTCTACCCCTGGGCCTCTTAGCTTCCAGAGTAGTCTCAGACAACAATCATTATGGGACCTCAAGACCACTAGTCCAGTCCATAATTCTATCTTATACAAGGGTTTCCATTGGTTATCACCAGCTCAAGAAGACCCTCCAACAATATAACTACTTCTTGACATCATCTTGTCGTAAGTTTTCTTTCTTTTCATCTTACTTCCTCTCTCAGCCATTGGTAGCCTCTCCCAGCTGAGTTTTTTTCTTTTTAATCTCTCCAAGGAAGGAAGTAAATGTCTAACTGTCTGGAAACTCAAGATTTTCTCTTCTTCTTTTTTAAGTCTTTTCCGTAATTTCTCTGACTGAAATAAAATTATTTTGAAGTAATTAAATAATAACAACTAAATTTTTCTCTTTAAATTATTTCACCACCTCTACCAAACCGAATTACCAAGTCTTAGATAGTAAACAAAAAAGTAACTAATGATTATTTATAGGACCATGGGCTTTACATTAGAGTTCACTGACTTGTGAAGGTGTTGGTGGCAGCGATACAATTTCCTTGTGTTACAAATCCATTTGGGCAGATCAACCCCAATCGACAAATCAGTATTATTAGGGCCCATCAAACCCTAATTTAGTTGTTACATGCCCTAAAGAAGTCAACCATCAGAATGCCTAGCTTCCCAAGAAGTTCCATGACTAAAATCATCCAAAAACTGCCTCTAAGAAGATCAGCATAGGCAGGCCTTCATTAGGGTGCGCTTTAATGTAGTCCTTACATTGATAGAGTGCTATGCAGCGCACTTAAGTTCTCTTTGGCCTGCACTGGTTGAACTTGAGCGAAATTGCATTTGGGTTTGAGAATATTCTTATCCACTGGATGCATCTAGAAGTTTCCCAAGTTTATCTACTCCTTTAAGCTCGAATTTGGATGAGGTAGTGAGTTAAGGAACATCAATCTCTTTATCCCTTCCTCCATGGAAATAAATTCTAAGTTTAGGAGGGCATTCATTATCACCATTTATGGCATAACTTCCTTCATTCACCTATAAAAAGACCACTCATCGAAGTGATCAGGGGCTAGAAATCGTTGAATTATAGGGAGATGTTGTTAGTATGAGACTTGAGTTGATTTCAAGTATTGTAATGATGCCAAAATGTCTTTCTTGTTATGAGGAGAGGATGGGATTGAACTGGAGGAGTGATGTTGAATCAAGCAAATTGGGTTGTAACTCTTCCTTTTACTGATAAAGTGTTCAAAGCTTTTTCCATATGATTGTGTTATTCATTATTCTTTCATATGTATATCATGTACTTGATTCCATGCTATGTTTAATCAATAAATCATTATCATATGCTTTGATCAGTTTTTGTCTTTTGTCTATGTGTAGGTACTCTTCAAGCAGGTTAAGTACAGAGAGGAGTGACATGAATTTTCAAGGGAGAGGAGTAAGTGAAAACTACAGGTAGGCTTCTTTACCTCTTATTTAATCTGTTGATCATAGAAAAAGTAGAGAATGCTTTGCACTATTGTTCTAGACTTAGCTACTAGTATAGGGGTTTAAGCATTTATCCGTAGACAATAAAACTTCCCAAAACAAATTGGTGACTCTGTTGGGGAGAGACCATCCATCTTAGTATCTTATCATCCTCTTAAGACATTTCTACATACTGTACTTGTTGTCTTGGATTGAATTTTAGTCTTCTTTCATTGAAAATTGAGTCAAAACTATGTCAAAATTGCCTTCAAAATGGCTTACTGTCACCAGTGCAGCCCAATGAAGGACAGTGTGATACAGTGCACTTCCCACATAGATCCAATGCAATTCAGTGCATTGTCTCTCATTGTTGTCTGCGCCAATCCCTTGAGGGTCAATTTCCCATCTAGGAACTGAAGTTTTTTTTCCAATTTTCTCCTATTTGAATGATTTGTTGAATGTCAATGATGTCTTGTCTTTGAAAATAGTTTTTTCATCTACTTACTTGGCCCTACTTAGACTAGGATTGATAAATGTTTCTTATGCATTTACTTTGTCATTTTCAATCTATAGTCGAAAGTTAGTTTATTGGTCGATTGATCTTTAGCGAAAGAAAGTGTCATTAAATCGTCTTTTCCTTCGAAAATTGAACTATCTTCAAGTCTTAATTCATGAAAGATCGATTGGTTGATGTATGCATATGATTATTCTTTTCGTTGAAAGTGTCATAATTCCTCATTTCTTTGAAAATGAAAGTGTCGTAAAGTCTTCCTTTCCTTGAAAAGAAATTGTCGCAAAATCGTCATTTTTGTGAAAAGAGTTTATTGATCGATTGTGCATTAGTTTTCCTTTTTGTTCGTTCACATTAAGGGAAATCGAAAAGAAATACATGCATGTTGCATTGGAAAAGTTTGTGTGTGCTGATAGGAATAGTGCAAGGAATTTGCATTTAGATTATGCTCTTTGCTCTTTGATCAAAAGAAATCTACTCTATCCCTAAGTAGCTAGGATTTTCATTGTTAAATTGAATGGAAAGAATGCTTATCATCATAGTTGCATTCCTAGGAATTTCAGAATACATCACATGGTAAGCTTGAAAGGCAAATTCCTAAGCAAGATCAACTTAAAATAAACATCAATTTACCTAATGGAGCATTGTCATTAATGAGAACATTTAGTGGTTCTAGGCTAGAGATGTGTTCTGACATCGTAAAACAAAGAATTTGTCACTAACTTGTCTACAATATATCCCGAGTGTGATACCTCATTCAACGTACGTGAGTATATCATAGCTCGTCCACATACCTTCGGGTATATGGGGTGGCATTACAGTACGTAAAGTATATGGGAATGATCTCACTGTGTGGTTTTGCATTAGACATTGCTTATACAGACTGGGCCTCCAAATATCTACATGTATATATGGGAGGACAACATTAGGTTTCTATCCATCCTTAAGTAGCAGATTCAGTTGCCTTGTAAAGTGTGATGCACTGAACCCAACATCTGGGGAGATTGCCTACTTGTACTTATTGGTTTGCGAGGAGGTATTCTGTAGTTCACAGATTCTTGGTAAACCTTTTGTCTACTATACCCCTTTTTGTTTATTTCTTTTTTGATAATAAAATTTATACACAATCATGGAGGAACATCAACCCTTACCCCGTCGTTCGCGGAGAACAGTGAGAAAACTGCCTTTGCCTCCCGAAGTGACACCAATCTGGGCAAAGCGGTCTCACTTAACTAAGTCTAGTACATCAAGAACTCCTAGTTCTTCATCTGTGTTACCTGAATCATATATTTCGGTAAGTATAGAGACTCTAGTTATTCCAACTATTTTTGGTACATCCATTCCCGAAGAAGAAGTTTCACAATTACCTGAGGACATTAGCACTGATCTTAGTGAAAAAATAACTGAAGTTGTTCAACCACAAGTTAATCTTCAACTTGAAATTTCTCAACAAGAAAGTACTTCTGAACTTGTATCAGTTCAACTAGAAGTTAATCCAGAATCTATCCCAGTTCAAACAAAAGTTACATTTGAGCCTAAAGTTGTTCAAGAACCTCTTACTGAAACTGTTGTTTATTTACCTGAACATCTTGACTTCAAATTTGAACATTCAGAAGTTGTTACTTTACCAGAAGACGATCAACCAGTTACCCCTCAGACATCAGTAACTATTGAAACTTCAACTTCATCACACCAAAAATCTTTTACGGACCTGATGGTGATGTTCTTCCACCAGGTTTAATTGCTATAGATGAGGAATTGGAAGAAGATTCCACACTTGGAACCTCGTTTCACTTTGGAATTGGGCTCTATCTTTACCCTAATACTCCTGATTTCTTTGCTTCATTTGATCCTACTTCTTTTCAAGTACTCGTCGAATCTTTAGGACAACTTTTGGGTCAATTAACTATGGCTGAACAACCGTCAACATCTCAAACTGTATCATCTGATGCAGTTGTAGCAGAATCTTCTATTGTAACTTCTTCAATGTTTTATACCACACCTGAGTTGAACCTGTATGGTGAATTTTATATCCCAGTTGGTTACCAATCATTGTCTATAACCCACTTAGGGATTGCTTCTACACCATGGTCATCACCCATGTCCTCAATCATAATTTTACCCGGTTCTTCTCTAATTGGAATTCAATAGTTTGATCCTGCATATCAGTATCAAGCTGGGCAATCTAGTCAACAAAGACCTATATATCCATTAAATACTGGATTGCCACCATATGGAAAGCAATATGCTTATTCACCGTATCCTCCTTATTCTGAGGGACTACCATATGGTAATATCCCACATTATTTAGGTCAACTTGGAATTAGAGTTTGTCAATGGCAACCAACAATGCCGGTTCAACCAAGGCTTGTGTATCCAGCACAACCAATGCAAACTGTGTCAGCTATTCCTACTACACTTGTTGTTACTATGGTACCACAATCACAAGTTCAAACTGTTGTATCTCAACCTGTTTAAACTGATCCTTCTACCTTGTGATCACAAGTTTCAAGTCAAGAAGTTCAATTTCCTCAAGTTGTTGTACAACAACCACTTGTTTCTGGAGTTTAGCAACAACCTCAGGTTAGTGTACCCTTATCTGGACTGACCCAGGCTTACACTGGTATAGTTTATTCACAACCTAGCCAACCTTTCATTGTTGGACAATAACAATTGTTAAATCCACAACAGTTGTACCAACAACAACAACAGTTGATTCAACAACTGCAACCTCAATTTCAACAACCCCAATTCTAGCAATTCTAACCCCAATTTGGACTTGTTTCATAGGCTGAACCTGGTTTTGGTCAATCTCAAGCTTAC